>JABFPJ010000274.1:0-49573 GCA_022817425.1 Gryon sp. ZL-2020 | reverse complement strand
TTTTTTTTTTTTTTTTTTTTTTTTGATAAAAAAAAGTTAAGTTTGAACAATATTTCTTGAACTCTCATATATACGCAAGTCGGAGTCTTTGCACTTTTTCTGCAGCTCGAAATATATTTTGCAAGACTGACAGACTTAATAACAAATCTGGGTTATTTTGTTACGGTGCACCGACGAGGGCTCCACATGACCGATCATTCTGCACCGCTTAATTTTATCACGCACCAATGATGCCCTCACCATAATTTTTCTAAATTAATATTGCAGACATTTTATTTCAATTTTTTTCTATGAAATTGAACTAATTATTATCTAATAATAAAAATTAACTCGGCAAACTTTAATGTTTTTCATGAAGTCATTATCAATGTTTCTTTTTTATTTAAGAAACTTACAAAACTATAACATAATTAAGTTTAACTTTCCAATTCGCAAAGTTAAACAAAGACACATTTAAACAATATCAGTAAATATGTCATTTAAAATTAACGCAAGTTGTTTAAATATTATTATTGACTTTGAAATTAACATATTTTTACGTTTAAATAAAAAATCACATACAGATGAGTTACAATCGAAATATCGAATAAGAAGGATAATTGAATGTAAAAGTGTGTATGCACTTTTAAGTTTACGAAATGGATCGCTTTGTCATTTTAGTAAAGAAATAAGAAAGAATTTAATAGACGAGAATAGAGAAAAAAGTGTAGGAATCAGACATGTGTTAACACACAATGATGTTGCTTGATTAGAAAATGTTTACTCTTGAATGTAATTAATGGTGTTTATGAATGATTAATGGGATAAGTAATGAGATACATCCAACGCAGTATAATGAACGAATATACCAAGTGCAAAATGCCATTTCATTACGTTCAATTAAACTGCACTTTTTAGAAGTATTTTTGATAATCGGTTGTAAATCATCAATTGTCTAAAAGCATTAATTGATCTTTCATGTTTACGATGATTTTGTGGAGTATATTGCGCTTCAAGTAAGTAAAAAGGCAGAAGATTGACGAGAAAAAGGGAAGAAAATGAATTGTAAGTTCATATAATCATGCGAGTACATTGGTTTGGTTCATTGCGCCAAAGCGTCGGTCACATATTTATGTAGTAATACTCTGGGTAAATATTTATGGTATGAATCTCTATAAAATCACAAAAAAATTGAAATTAAATCTGACATTTTATTATGTAATTATGAAATCAGTTGTTTTTTTCATTACTTTTATTTATGGAGAAAACCAAGGCATAATGGCTTTTTATCTATATGCATTTCTTCTTTTAATGACAAGATAGTTAATAAAAAGATGCACCAATGCGGAACTGCACGTACAAGCGAATATTTAGATAAGAGAAAACAATAAAGCCGAATTCGGAGAAAACGATCGAGTTCGGGGAACAATGATACTTGGATCATTGCAGCTTGTCAATGGGATAGCACGATTCCGATAAGTTGTCGACGTAACCCTGAATACGATGTCTATCTTTAAAGCGAGTTTCCAATGACTAAGCGCCAGGATTAGTTTTAACGCAGACACTCCGTTTGATGGGGAAATGAGATTCGACCGCTTCCACCTGCGAGAACATTAATTCTGCATAACGGATGCATTAATAAGGAGCAAAAAGCATGAATATTATCGAGCAAACGGTCAACGACCCGCATCATGGATACGCTTCTCGCGTGCAAGCTTAGACATTAACCATCTTCAACCCTTTCCTACGATTTCGGGAAATCCAGAATTATAGTGCAACAAGTTCCAACGAAAAACTGGGATTTCAATCTTTCAGCTCAAACTATAACTTTGCAAGGATAGAAAATGACCATGAATAAGATGTTGTCGTTCGATATTCTAATTCAAAGATAATAAACCAATTAATGAAAACTAATTAATTAATCCAAGTAATCAATTTAATTAATCCTACTAGCTATAAAAATGTAGTGTTTATCCATGCATTGGTAATAATTTATATAAAATGAAGTTTAAATTTCTTATAAGCCAAATAGAAAGATGCAAAAATGGGGTTTATTAGTCGGATGTGAATATTTAAAATGTCGTTAAATCTATAAATCTACAGTTATCTAGTATTATCTTAAATTCGATGAAACATTTTATATGCAGACCTGATAATTTTTTACTTTCTCGTCAAGTTTCTTCAACGTCTCCTGAATGCTGTTCAGCGTTTTTTCGTTTGACTTCTCGTCGCCGCCTTGGGCCCGCAGTTCTTCGAATCTCTTTAAAATTTCGCGCACACTCAGTTTACTATTATCCCTTTCTTCGGTGATGGTCTCCATCTTGGACAGTTTTCTATCTTTTCCATTCGACAGTTGATCGTTAGCATAAAAGTCCTGAATAAGACCCTCGAGTCTGAGTTCCTCCATCGTCGGTTGTCTGTGTCTCGGACTTGACCTACTATCAGAATCCGGACTCCACCTGAAGTCACTCTGGTTTTTGCCATTGCGCAGCATACACCCCTCCTCCAGACGCAATTGTTCAATTGACAAAGCTTTATTCGATCCATCCTTCGAATTTTTCACAAACGGTTTTTGATCTAACTTAGAAATGTCTATTCTCGGGATATTCTCATACTCAAATTTATTCTGACCATTAGCATCCTTTTGAGAATCAACAAGCTTCGTTGATGGATCAGTATTCTTATGAAAGATGCCAGTCTTCGAAGTCTTGCGTATATTTTTGTTGACGTCAAGTTTGGACGAGTCAGCACCAGGTGACGGTGTTTTGCTGAGAAATTTGTGATCATCCTTGGCAAAGTACTTGATGAACCGACTGTGTTGGAAAATTTTATCGTCCAAGTTCTTTTTCTCGAGGTTGGACGCGTTCTCTAAGAAAGCACCGGAATCGTCCGTGTGTCCGTACTCATCACTGCTAGACTCGGATTCCGAGGACTTGACCAGCAGACTGTCAGGGGAGTTGGTCTTACGGTCTTCGTCGGACAAGTTTTTCAGCAACTCGCTCTTGCTGCTCCTACGAACGTCTTGATGGTGAATGACGTAGCTTCTGTATCCGTTATCAGGGGTTCGCGAGTATGGATCGGAATGATAAGAAACAGGTCGTCGATCTTTGTCCGACGAGCCGCGAAGTTGCTCTTTGGCATCGAGTTTGCGCAGAAAATCCGATCGACGAAGAAAACCTTGTCCAGCGGAGTTGGGTCGGCTCTCGACTCTACGATACTCGGTTTCGGATTCCGAATATTCGGTGAATTGACTGAGAATCTCCGGACGATGCTTTTGCCGACGTCGCAAGGTTGTTGGCAATTCAGCCCAGTTATTGGATAATCGCCGGGAGAAGACACCTTCCGCGTCTGATACTTCGCGTTCCATGTTTGGTTGTCTGATTGATATCAAAACATAGTCACATGTCGAGTCTAATCACTGTGCGAGCCAAATAGAGAGATAGATAGAGAGAGAAAGAGAGAAAGTTCAATCGTTAAGTCAAGTGATAGGTCAAAACTTTTACGATCCCGCTGAAATCGAGTTTTGTTTTGCGACTGTGTTTCTTTTTTCTTTTTTTCACCGTAAACTTTCACGATGACTTCGGCCGATAGGTTTTGCCATTTGTGTTTACCTGAAGTTCATCTGTGATTGAAGATAGATAAGATTTATGTTGTTTGACAATATATTTCATTTCTTTACTGAATAGTTAAGACTTCTAATAGTTCTAACTGTCAATACCTCTTGTCAATATCTCGACAAATTTATCATACATTTCAAAAATAACTTTAATTGGCAAAACACAATTTCAGCGAGATTTTGTATATCTTTTTTTTTGTTTATCTATTCGTTGATAAATGCTTGAATTGTATGTATACATTTTTGTATTTAGCTTGGATGGGAGGATGCCTGCATGAAAGTTAATAAAAATTCACGATCATTAACTTTATCTCAACTTCACGTAGTACGCGAGGAATTGCTTGACATTCGCGGCGATGTAGTTTGCGGAAGGAGGATTCCTTCCTCGTCCTCGTTCGCTAACACTACTACGCTTCCTCCTTGCGCTTCGTCACGCCGTGAGAAACCCGCGGGACTCTCATGAGATTCAGCAACCATGAACAATATGCGCTCTTAATTACAACAATCTTGCGCGTTAACAAAGTCTCTTACACGCAGTCCAAGTACAAGAAGAAGACGAAAAAGAAGAAAAAGAAAACGACCATTTTTCGCGAGTCGCCTTTTTCCGGCTACCGTTTTCGGCTTTACGCGCATTAATTGACAGTCTTGAAACTGACGTTTCTCGTGACTCTATGAGATCTATTTGCGTGTATGTCGAAATGGTGATGTCGACATAAGGTGTTTATATAATTTCGATTTGTCCCTCATGTTTTGGTTGTCTTTTATTACTACAGCATACCAAGACAACAGGTGAATAACAAATAGAGAAGACAATAAAAAAGATTATAAAAGAATGAAAAATAAAGAAAGAAAAAAAAAGTGAATTTAGACATTTGTAATTTGTATTTCAACGATCGCACAAATGATGATTCGTCTACGAGTTAAGATTTTATTCTAATTATTAAAGACTACATTGCAGGTCTGCAAAGATCTCAGTTGAAACGACCAGAAAAAACCGTCTATTACGTCATAATAGTTATAGTAAGATCGTTATCCTTCGTAGTACGCCGCGGACACAAGCTGTTACAACTTTTATTTTTGCATGCATATACACATACACACATTACGTTGAGAGACATTAATGAGAAATGTCTAAGTATTATTGCTCTCCGACATTAGCGTCAGATGTTGCGTTGCGCGCGGCAACGGCAAAAGGATGGAAAAAGTTGCTGAGATTGAACGTGTAAATAAAAACGCAGATTGCCGGCAACATTAAAAATGCAATTCATAATTTTGATTGCTCGTCAATGGCGCAGCTCTTGGCTTGCTAATGACCCAGCAGAATTTCATACTGCTTAGTTCCGTTGTCAGTAATAATCAGGTCGATTCACAATTAGCGACTTTCTTGTTGACGATTGTGCAATAAATGACGACATTTCAATTGTTCGTTCAAAAGGCATTAAGGTGTTCTCACAACAACCTTGTAGAAATGGCAATTTTTGCAGCAGAAACTTGTAGTTACCAGAAGGGGGATGATCATAACAATTGATATATTGAACGGTGTCATAAAAAAACGTGGGAATCGGTCAATTTTGACGTTTGATTGTAGGCAAATTGCCGCGGGAAAGAGTCAACGGCTCGAGAACGCTACATTAGACGTGCTAGAATTCGAATTACGTCTGGTAATCTCGCGGTAATGACAGAGGTCGGTCTTACAGATACGTCTCAAGGCATGAATATAGAGACCAGACTGTGCGTTTCACAATTTCCATGCTTCGGGGCTACGATTGAGACATGCAGATTTTTCTTTATGAACGACAATAATAATGAATGGCAATCAGAAGAAACTATATCATAGTTAAATACAACACAAATAATTCTTACAAGAACTGCATTATCCTTGCGTTACACTTAGAAAAATCAATGTCTACATCACTCAATGTTTCGTGAATAAAGTAACAAAACATTTGTTAATTCAATAAAATCATTTTACTGAAGATAGAAAGGAGAATGTGTGTCGATGTCAAAAGACTGTTGATTAAATAAAAATGCAATATCGATTTATTCTGCAACTTCGTTAGACGTTTTACACCTTTCAACATCCATCAAGAAAATCAATTTCAAGTAACAGAAAATGATCATGAATACAAGTTGGCACAAGTGATGTATATATCTTGACACCATTTTTGCCAGCATTGAAATCTCCGCAAGCATTTATCAACGAATAGCAAAAAGACATTTTTTTTCTGCTATATTTGTCACTATTATTGTCACGAAACACAAAAAGTATAAAACTCGAGGTTAAATTCAATCACCATGTGTCAAGTGTGTCAGCAACTAGAAGAACAAAAAATTGTTTAAACTAATAACAAAAAGCGTCGGCGCACTATCGTTGGAGCATGTTTTTATTGGCTCAGGTGCACGACACTTGGGCGCAAGGTACGTCAAAACAGCGCGGCGACAGTCGGCAAACTGAGCGCCGCTTCCGATAGGCAGAGAACTCGGCAAGCCGAGTTAACAACCGAATGTAGCGAGCAACACAGTAATAGTAGATACCTTCGAAAGACGGATATCTGGGTCGTACCCCACCATCTTAACCAGCTGTATGCACGGAAAACCGTATAGACCGAGAGTCGGCATCTATCTCGAGAGTCAATTACGATCCTTGATCCTACATAATGATCGATGGCTCGGAGAAGGGGCAAGAGAAGATAGACCCGAAGCAAACTAAGGAGGAGAAGAGATATAAGAAGAAGGAGAGAGGGAGGGAGGGAGAGGAGAGAGAGAACGAAATGACCGTTCATTCATTCGATGAACAGCTCGTTATACCTGTTACATTTCGGCACACTGTTTAATCGCGATGAATTAATGTATGGTAATGTTCGATGGAATGCTTGGACCCGAAGACAAACTTTGAGATTTGGGATTTTGGGGCAGAGCGCTGTGTGTGGGAACCTTAAAGATACAAACTAGACCGAACAATACTTCTCTGTTATTTTATGCTAATGATGTGATAAATCAGGCGTTCTAAATTATCCTAGATGTCGATTTGAATTTGGTCAAGTGAAAAGTTGTCAAACATTTGTTGACTTTGGAGAGAGGTTCATTAGGTGAATTCGACACGTTGTTTCAAACTTTCGGCGGACCATTTTCACCGCGGGATTCTTAGACAAATGTTTTTACTTTGAACGGGAAAAATGTATTTATGGGGGAACGGTTTTCTATTGCCTTTTATAACTGTTTAACATCGTTTGAGAATAATTATATTGTTTTTTTTTCATTCTTTTTTATCTATCTTCTTCTTCCGACGAAGTGAGAATGAATGCTTGAAACTATGAAGACCAAAACATCCAAATCATTGTGTTAATCACAAGTTAATAGTGCGAAATAGAAGAAAAAAAGGCATTTGTTTCAAATGTAAGGTGAGACGGATTTTTTCAAATTTAACGAGGATGAAATGTCGATTAATTTGAACATTCCAACTGAGGTTCGAAGTCACTGTGTCATTCGTGACAGTGATTTATCGTCGTGTTGTGTCATTTAGTAATTATGTAGTTACAGCATAAGGAAATATGGTATTGAAAATTTACAAAAAAAATTGTAAGATGTATAATTTTAAGTACGAAATAATTGAATGCAATGAAAACTCAAGTAAAAGGAAGAAAATCATTAAATTACTTCTCTAATTAAATTAATGTCTAAATTAAACTCTGTTGGACTGTTTTGAAATCGCTTATTGTAATTGTTTAAATACAATTGTTATTCATGAAAAATAATATTCATTCAAATGAAAACAAGTTGAACAAAATAGATTGAAAATTAATGCAAATGAAATTTAACTTGTATGTTTCTTTTCAATTATACAAATTAAACATCGTCTTGGAAACTCTTTACATTGTCTGTTTGACCTTTCTTAATCAAATACAACTGAACTAAGTAAATGAATATATTGTTGAATATAGTTGAATAAGCCATATAAAATAAAAGGCTAAAATACGTTAGGAATATACTAGAAGATATGAAATATGTTTAAATATCGTTGACCCGTAATCGAATATTCATTTACCATCAAGCGCAGAAATCACAAGCAGCCACGTATCAAATAGGTATAAAAGAGAGGGAAGGGGGGGAGGGAGAATGTGTGTGAGATAATAATGTGTTTCACTTGGATAAATCACGACACGAATTTATCAGAATAGAAATCACTAAAAATGGGGTTACGAAGGAACGAAGATAGATGGCAAATAGCTCTTACTTTTGATAATTGCATGCAGTGAGATCGAAGAGAGAGGTCTTGAGACGTTCATTCAGAAAAGGAAACTGAGAGAGAGACAGAGGTCGCTTGGGGCCAACGCGAAGTAGGTAAGTGATCAACAACAGTGCGAACTTTGTATTCGACAATGAAATAGAAATCAAAACCGGAAGAAGGAGGTCTGACCGCGGCTACAACAACCGGAAACAATTCCCTTTGTTAGAAGCCTCTTCATCTTAAAACTACGCAATTATTTCCATATAAAAATCAACTTTGCCTTATTTACAATATACGCGAAAAATTGTCGACTTAAAAAATGTTTTTCAGGTCGAATTTGGTTTGTCAACTAATGTAATATTTCGCATTCGAATGATACTTTTTGATGATAAATCTTAAACTTAAAGACAAACAAATAAACAAAATGTTAACGTAAATATAAAATTGTATACAAACATAAACAAAATTATATACATTAATGTAAAATATATGTTTGTAAACACATTTTGTACACAAAATAAATGTTTCATCATTTGTAAACAAAGACTGAAAAATAGTTACATGTCGAAATAAAAATAATTTGAAGTTAACTTAAATGCACGTCACTTTGTAATTTTCGCATTAAAAATGTTCTTAAGGTCAGCTAAGATTTTTAATACGCAATTTTACGTGGGAACCTAATGTAAAACTACGTCACCAACAGAAGAGACTTCAAATGTCAGAAGAATCATTTTTATTATTGCATCTTCTGCGTTACGAAGAAATTATTTGTATGAATACTTTTTTTCTCGAAGCTAAAGAACATCACTCATTTGCAATCCTAGCTATTCATAACTCAATGTTCAATAGTAGTCAGCGCTTGGAATGTTTCTTAAGATATCGTACAAAATTGTCACAAGCAAAACTGCACCATACAAAGCTTTCTCTAGATTTTTCTCGAACCGTATTTTAGTAGACGAATTTCAAATAAAAAAAGTCGTTCAAAAGTCAAGTATTGTCCATGTTGCGTGCCCTAGCAACCTTTTTTTTCGACGAAGGTCACAGTCACGGACTTTCGTATACGTCGCTTTGGGTGAACCTGCTCCCTTTTTTCGGGAACAGTTTAATCGCTCTTTTCCGGCATCGGCAGGTGCGTTGCATATACCGCGCGCTCGCGCACCTTTGTGGAACCCAGGGTTTCGAGTTTACGCAGATAATTAGAAAACAATTTGCTGCAGGGGATTCGTGACAACATTAAATAAAACGCAATTTATTTTCATGTGATGTAACGAAGTATAAATTTTTACGTAATCCTTAATTTTGCTTGTACAAAAACAAAAATTGAAATGATAATAATTCTGAACTTTGAAATTTGAACAGAACGATTTCTAAAATATATATAAATCTAGTTTGTTTAAGTGTAATATTTGTATATTATTGAAATGGAAAATGTAATATATAATATAAGTTTAAGAATGTATAAATGAAATTATCTAGTAAAGGAAAGAATTTCAATCGAGGCAAAAAAGTAATTTACATCGAATGTATGTTATTATAAAAAATACCATTAGTTTTTACCGTAAACCAATATTCAGTTAATAATGTGTTCTACTTCATGAGATGACGGTCATAATAAACTGTAAAGTGTCTAAAGAATGAAAAACTATTATTAACTTAACAATATACTTTAAAACATGTATATATCTCGAACTTCATAAAAACCTCTTTAATAACATTTTTTAACTCAGCTTGAATTTCTCATTAAAAAGTAACATTAATGAATAAATTAATCAATTTTTCCCTACAGCAAAAATGATTCTGATTACCATATGATTGAATAAGTGAAATAATTAAATTTCATATATGTTATCTTATGTAAATGATAAGCAATGCATTTTCTGTAAACGTAATTGGGCGAAGGAATGATCGATAAAACTTTCCCGCGAGTTCGATTCCATTTTTTTTTCTGTTCAACTACGATTTTTTCCCCTTTTTTATCTTCTTTACTTCAATCCCGCAAATCGCACAAGACATATTACGACGCTTTTCGTTAGTTAATTCATCAAAACCCATAGAAGGTTTGATCAACGTGACTTGTAAGACCGGTCGATCTGCCATCACGTTCGTTTCCAATGAAAACTCTCGCTTGGCATCCAGTGACATTTTTTTTCACTACAGAGTTCAGGTCCCTCTTATGCGATTTACGATGTTACGCCGTCGATTTTCTGGTACGGTTATATAATCTAACAAATTTTCTTAGAATGCCATAGCGTGAAATATAGGCAAAATTAACTCGTAGCTTTGATTTATGAAAATTTTTATTTCCTTTAAATGTCAAGTGAATGATTATTATTTATAATGAAGTAAAATATTTTTGTCATGCAATGGAATTTAAAAAGAAAACAAAAAAGGTGCAAAAGAAAAATGATGTTCCTGCGAAGTGAGATTATTGATTGTCTTTCTTGTTAATATTGAAATCAGAGATTCACTAAATTATGTTTTCATTATAAAAAGTTTACTTTAATGCGCTCATGACAATTGTTGAAAAATATTAAAATAGAGCGTTAATGCGAAAGAAAGTCTTGAGAAACTCGCGATGTAAAATGGTTTTTAACCTAATTTCGTTAGCGATGCTTTTTTGGAATTTCACAGATGACCACGTTTACATGCGCATCGTGAAAGCTTAGAAATGATATACCTGATGCGCCATGTCACAAACGTGTTAATCACGGAATTTATAGATATGGAACCGTAATACTTTCGCGCAGGAATGTTTGCACAAATAGTCCTTGATTAATTAAAGAAAACATATTATTATAACTTTCAGAAAATCTATGAATTCATTTTTTTGAAATACCAATTTAATTGTGTGATGGCAAAAATATTAGTTATGTATTTTACCAAATAATACAGTAGTCTGAATATAATTGATAAATAATATTGCAATGACTGTAATGATTGTTCTCACAGTTATAAATATTAGAGCAAGAAATATGACATTTAAATTAGATAGCATTTTCCGTATATTTACGCTAAATACCTTGTTTCATGAAATAATAATTCGCACGTTCAAAAAGTGATATTTTAATGTTAAGGTTTCTATTTTCACTTTGGCACCAGCAAACTTCGATTAGATATCAATGGAGAAATGCATTCATTTCTGTATAATGAAATGTTTACTTAATTACTTTAAGTGATAAACTTATTTAAAAAGTATATACTTAGACTTCATAGACATATATAACAATAACGATGTATTGGAATTATTTTACTTCTATGAAAATAACAATTTTTTTGTAGTAAAAAAATTACTCGAGGATAATAATTTAATATGTTGTTTACCAACTTAGATATAAAAATAAAAGTTTTACCTAAATAAAAGTAACGTAGATTAGAAAAAATATGTTATATGATCTTCAATAAAAACTACATATGAATACTAATTTTATAGTCAGATATTATTTTTAGTTTTATTCATGTTAATCATTTTATTTAGCATCATCAATTAACATAGTCAACGTCCTTGTTTAAGTAAATCTTATACAGATGTTCGTTAAAGTTAATTCGCGTATTTTAGTTATATTGCAAGTTACTTAGGAATTTCGCTCCAATAAAAGCAACATCAGTTCAACCAAACAAATCTAATGAGTGCAATTAAACACTAATCCCGTACATAATTTAGGGGAAAAAGTTTCTTTTCTCGAAAACTCTTAATACATTCATGTAATTATGTAAGAAGCAAGCTTCATTCCGAGCTAATGTTTCTTTTATTTCAGTAACGTTTTTTTTCCTGTTCAAAATCATAATAACAATTACAAAAACATTTAACAATTACTTTTGTTTTATTATAAAAATCTCAATGAATTTACAGAGTTTATTTAAAATTATTACAGTACATTTAATTTTACAAGATTATGTCTTCCTTTATTACTCCCTTGAGTAAACAAGAACTCAATTTTAATAAATTAACATTTCTACATCAAAAAAACAAGATTAAACATACAATTACATTTGCAATAATTACAGTAGAACTTGTGAGGAGTTGTTTTTTGTTTTCATTTATCGTCTGCAAGGAGCCCTGTATTTCCATCTTTTTTCTGTCATATAAAAGCATAACTGGAAAAAAGGTAGAAACACAGGACTCCTCACAAGTTCTACTGTATATCTAATTCCAACATTTTACTCTAAAAAAATGTTTACTTTTACATGTAACTTTGCTCCTCAGACAGGATAATATTGTTATTTAAGTTGTTGGAACGTAAGTTTGCGTGAATGTGCGTAGAATAAATTTTTGTTGCAAAAAATGGCAACGTATGTGGAATACGCAACAAAAAGTATACACGTATTTGTGCAATGACCCCGTTGCAGCAAGAGTCTCAGAGAACTTGGACTTGGGACCGCGTTGATACGAAATCGCAGAAGAACGAAGAAATTGCAGGCGCCACTTGGCGGCAAAGAGCCAATACTGCCTGCAACTCGGGGAATTCGGGCCAGGTGTTGTGTGGCGCGACGTATATAGCGAAGATAAGAATTGTCGGTGTTATTAGCAATTCGAACGACTTCCGGTTTTGAAGTCAGACACCGGCTGAGTTTGCCAGCCCCGAGTAAAAATACAACAAGAGTTGCTTGAACTCCGAAGGCACTGGAAGAGAACTCGCTCGGCGCATATAAGCACACTGTAGAGCAACAGCAGAGAACCAGATAGATAGATAGATAGATATAGATAGATGTACCTGTTGCTTCGGCTACTACTTCTCTCGAATCTGTAAGTCTATAATACATATACACAATGCAGACATCGAACAACCAGTCGCTCTCGCTCTTTTCGATAACACTTCGATATTTCGAGCTCGCGTTTCTTATAATAATTATCCGCATTCTCTCGTAATCAGTTAGACCGCCACCGTTGCGGGTTCCCTTATGCATATTTCACTTTGTGGATTTTGCTTACTTTCTCCAAAGCTACTTTCACCCGCATTTTCACGAATTATCACCGCTCGGGGTTGATTATAATATGACATTGCGGAAAATGTTGGAATTTAGAATACCGATTCAAAGTCATTGATAATGTCTTTAGTGACAAATGCTATTGAACCAATATTCAGGAAAGTTGGCTTAATATCGATTCAGTGAATGTCATTACCAATAAATAAATTAAATAAACTTGAATGAATATTAAGTGTATTATAGATTATTGCAATTGTTATCAAAAATGAAAAACCAATCTTTGCTGATCTTTATTGATCGTCATTTAATCTAAAATTCAAATATTGTACAATTGATAATTTCAAATTCATAAATTTCTCAGATGATATTTTTACAATTGCCTATGAAAACATTGCCTTCAATAATTGAAAGTGTATTAACATAACACGTCTGCATAACAAACTCAAAATGTTTCGCAAGGACTTACTCGTTCAAACATTTTTGCGTTCCACTTCGTTCGCGTGTCATCGAACCTGCAAACGCTTAAATGTTAGAAGTGACGTGTCATCAAACAGCGCGAAGCGTTTGAATAAACAGCACACGACGTGTCATGCGATGAATTTGAATTCTGCTTTTATAATATAAAACGGCGCGATTATTGAATCGTCGACACCGGTTTGCTATGAAAAAGCGCCAGGCGAATTGACTGGTTAAACGCGATGTGCTCGAAATGGCAACAAGCAGCGCGCTTCATAGAAAACATTTCTGATCGTCAAACTACCGTTTGGTGCATCAATAAAGTCGACAAGGAAATGTCGACTTGCAACGACGAATGAAATGAAACGTTGAATTGAACAGAAAAAAAAGTTGAAAAACGAAGCATAATCCCGACTAAGTGTTCGTTTTCGTTGAACTCGAGTGACCTTGAATGATACCTACGTCCGAATGATAATCATAAGTACTATACGAGGACGTGGAATGTGTGTGTTCATTTTTTTCCGTCTTTCATTTTTTTATTTCAATGTTAGGAGAAACTTACGATGACTGTCGTGTGAACCGGAGAGATCAGATTTCTACGGCGTAACATGCGCGATGTGCGTGATAGCAAGTGCCAATAAATGTTATTAGAATTTCTTCGTTGAAATTTCGTAACTTTTTCCATCCAAATACTTCAGGCAAATTATTATGCCTGGGGGCTATGTTTGACGGAAAAATTAAATTTCATGCGCAGTTTTTTGCATTTGTCATAATGTCAAAATACATAATAAAATATATACAAAACTTTTCATGTATTCTCTTTTTGTCAAAAAGACGTAACAATAAAACCTCTTCACAATAAAGGGGAAAAAGAATACATTAAAATTGATTAAATTTCAATTTTACGAGTAAAATAATTTATGACACTGCATGTAAACACTGTAACTTATCTCATCAAAAGTCTAACATAACATTTAGAAAGTTAAACTTATAGTCAAGTAACATTCAAATGTTGAAGTATATATTTTATATATATAAGTAATGATAAGTATATCTATATTGAAATCAAAATATAGAGTATACATAATATTCAGGAACGTATATCAGTATGCAGTACAAGTGATTTGACTATATTCACCTGTAAAAGAACAAAGTGAATGCAACCAATACCATGTCATCTTTTGCAGTAAATTATTTTTTGATTGATCGCAAACGCTTGGGATTCGCGAACGTGCTCAATTGTCAATGGTGAGATGCAGGTATTGCAATTTTAGATGAGGTCAAATTGGAAAATTATTAATACTTTTTTTTTATTATATATAATGGTATTTTAAGTAAAATATGTATGCTATAAAAAGTTTATTAATTTCTATATTGCAATATTAATGGGAATAAGTGGAATATTTATTCGATTTTAAGTTAATATGTATTGATTTTAATCGCGATATTTCGCATATTTATAACGTCAATTCCACATTTTACTTCGAAGAAAAAAAGAAAAAAAAAGAAAGGAAAAACTGATGATGTCAATATCTCGTATTTCGATATAATCAGATTTCATTGAATTCTTCGAGCAATATTTCACTCAGAAATTAAATAAAATTGTTTCTGGATCAATAATTTGAATAAAAATACGATCGATTCCTGCAAACTAATTACATTCCGCATGATAATTGTAATTCCGATCTTTCTGCGTTTCCCATGCCTACTTTCCAATGTCAAGTTTCAATCAGTCGGTATAATTATCGTGTTGTTTCATTGCAAAAGATATTATTCGATAAATATTACAATCATTTTTCTCATTTCTATCACGTTAACATACAAACAACGATAATCTTTTTCCGCAGCAGATGAGTAATCATCTCGCAAAAACAGGTAATGCAAAATAATATTAACATGTTGACTAGTGAATAAAAAAAGAAAAACAACATTTGCATATACTAAGTGTACAGATAGTAACATCATACAACTACAATTTTGAATTCCATTCAAATGTATTATATATAAATAATTTTCGCAAAGATAAATAATCGCGAGCATTTTAATAAACATGCTTTAAATGTTATAATTACCATAACGTGCCATTCAGTTGTGAATATAAGCATAAGAAAATTCACGCAATATAAATACTAATTAGCAGCTAATTGAATAAATAAACATAAGCAAAATTCACATATTCTATTCTGTTTCCTGCTGAAGTGGAAAAATTGCAATTAAATTTTAAGCACAAAATTCTTGTTCAAATTAAATTAAACTGACTTGAAAATAATGATATCGCGTCATAATCAGTTAATTTTATCAACAACATCCGATTCAAATATCTTTCTTTCTTTCTCTAACTGTAAACCACATGGTTATAGTTTCTCAAATGTATTACAGTCCATTATCCGATTTTATTACAATCATATCTATAAGACTAAGCCCCCTTTTAAGCATTTAAACATTGCTTATAGTTTGCTGGCAAATTCTTGGCACGAAAGTCTTTCTTCCAGGGATTATCGTCCAGTTATAAGATCCATAACTTTATAAACATGAATCACGGTACAAAATAATATCCAGTATCAGTAGAGCGTGATATATAACCCGACGTGAAACACGTTATCAATACTTAACATGCGGTTAAAAGCGTTAATATAATTACACTTGTGCTATTTCTCATCTGCCTGTTAAATCCGCAACGAGCGGCGTTTAACTCCGTGAGTGTCGTTAATTTCGCCGTTTGGATGATTAAGAATTGAAGTCTGGTTGTGGTAACTGGAACTCGTGCCGAAGGAAGAAAAAAAAGGATAAAAACAAGGATACCTTTAAGTGAAGAAAAAACAGGGGCCTGAGGATTTTGTCTTGTTTGTTGTATGATTTAGTTGCATGACAGTTTATTTAAGTCGAAAATTGAGAGAAAAAAATAAATGATGAATGATTACCAATGCGAATAGGAAGTGCTTTGCAATTATGAATGTAATTTGTAAAATGATTTAAGATTCGCAGAATGTTGTTGATGAAGAACAAGTCAATATGTTGGAATGAGAATGTAATTGATAAAATTTACTTTCAATTTCTTGTTAGAAAAATGAGTGTTTTTTTTTATTTTTAATTATAATTTTGTAGATGAAAAGTATGCTCAACATATATAACTCTATTAAAAAGAAGAAGTAAAATTAATAGGAAACATTTGTTTATTGGTATTTTATTAATGAAAAAGGTAAAAAAAAGTAAAGTACTTGGAGCATATATTACATATCAATAAAGTATGTATCAACCTTATATGTTTATCTATAACCCTACAAGGCTCATAATTTTCTAATTACATGACCAACGTAACAAGAATTTTATTTGCACAGCATATTTAATTACATAAGATAATTTGTGATATTTACTTACAAGGTATGACAAAAAATAGCATTTTTCACATTATATGTTATAAGATGTGACGTTTCTAAAGTCATTAACCATCTCTTTAAATTGTCAAATGACAATTTTTGCAATTAAATTATCAGAGCACTGTAAAAAAGTTACGTTTCATTCTTGGAACTTCTTACATAAAAGAAGTCATGCCCGAGTCTTCTATATGTTTTTGCTTGGAAGTAAAAAGTGCTTTTCATTAAAAAGTCCCCTCTGCGCGGATACTAATTTTGCGTTTTATTGAAACGTCGTATGCTTCAATTATCTATGGTACCATTCATAAGTCATTTACATAGGTACAAAACAAGATCCTCGGAAATGCTATTTTCCAGATGATTCTGATCTGTAGCAAAAGAAAAGTACGTATTTATCGAGGCTTGGCGAAATCTTGGAGAAGGAGAAATAAAGAGGATAAGGAGCCAGTGGCCAGCACATATGAGCAGCCACTGGAAAGAAATTTACACGAGGCGTTACACGACGTCTTATTATTGCACCGCAACACGCTGTTCGATCCGCAGAATGGCTCATTACGCGATTATGCAAACGCAATCGAGCAAGCAGACATTACGAAAAAAAAGAAGAAGAAGAAGAGACAAGAAAAAGAGGCGAACAAAAAGAAGAAAGAGATAGAGAAAGATGAAAACAAAGAAAGAGAGAGAAGAGTAGCGGCATCGTTCGGATGTATCGACATTCGCTCGTTATTCGGATGCGTGGTTTCCGCTTTTCGTGCCTTCCGAGGCCTAATTAAATTCATTACAAAGTGGAGAATGGCGTCAAGCAGGGAATACCATGAGCTAATTGGACATTGCTACGAGAATTCCGAGACATTTCCGGCTGAGAAACAATTTTCGTGGCTCCTTATTGTAAAAAATATCTTCGCTGACAATTATAATTTACTAAATGAAAATAGCAAATTTTACATCAGTCATTATGTAATTTCAATAAAGGCTTTAATCGAAATAATCGTATTATTGAACTGAACAAAAAGCGTATTGAATTTTTGAGCTCCGAAGAGGTGCATACAATGCATTTATCAATTAAGTCACGTTTAAGTCAATAACGCTTAGTAATGAGATTTTATCGAAGGCGACTGAGCGAGGTCACGCGATACCTTTTACCCAGGCGAAAGCTGACGTCGCAGCGACGTCAAAACGACGTTCAATGAAAGTCGCATTATCCGCAATTCGTTTTCAAACTCGGCGTTCGATTTCGCTTGATTTCATTGTAATTCCAATTAGTAGTTGGCTTTTAATGGTGTTCATTGTGATTAAATAAAGACGCAATATGAAAGTCTTTGCATTTTTGATCCAAGAAGTAAGAGTTTTCAGTATAATGAAACAGTATTACTTTTATGTACATAATGACATTAATGACGTTAAATAATTATATTCTCTAATCGTTTTTAAAATGAATATTACCGTAATTTCTGTAGCACAATTATTGTCATTATTTTATGTATTTAACATATAAATATTACGAATAGAAATTTATATAAGTAAAACAAATTTAAAGAAAACTCAAATTATAAAAATTGCTAACAACTTTTGTTGATAAAAAGTTTACTTGTAACAAGAAACAACAAAAAGTTGTTCAAACTTGTTTTCTTACGTGGCAAAATAATTTGAAAAATGTACCTACGAAAGTGCTTCGATTTCTTCTGGAAATGCTATTACTAAACATGTAACAATTTCATTTAATTATGAGTTAAAAAGCCGTTTGTTTTTGTTCAGTGAAAGTTGTGTCGTTGAATTTAATAAATTAATTGTCGGTATTGCAAAAATTTGTACGCGCTAAAAGTCAAATGTGATCCTCTATAATTTTCTCGTCAAGTCAGTTACAATAACAAGAAGACTTTCCAGTGACGAAGATCTGGCATATCTATTGAGTAGCAACGGAAGTTGCGGTCTCATTTCTCGAATAGACCTACGTCTTGCCGCGCGCGCTATGAATATAATCCGCATCGATAAGCGAAAACCCCATCGAACGCAAGGTCGGCCGCGCCTTTTGCCACTCGTACTGATTTTCGCAGCACTCGATTCAGCATCTTTCGTTTGCCTTTTTCAAAGCAACTTTGCTTGGGACTTAGGTATCTTACTTCCTTAATATAAAATATACATTAGATTAAGTCAAGAAAAACATGTCTTAAGGATCCTTTTTTTCTTTCTTCTTTTATGGAATAATAAATAAGAATTAATTAAGTTGCTTATCAAATATATATTTAAATGAATGTCAAGTAATTTTAAATGTTTTTACAATAAAACCTTTTCACTGTATTAAGAAGGATTATTGTTTGTTCTTTTTTTTTCTCAATTAATTGCTCTTCCTTTCTGATAAAATGTTACACGAGAATGAGACCTTGGATTATGGCACTTACTTGTATTTTAGAAGACAATAGTTGCGGTGATGTTATTTTGACTTACACAATCGGATGTCATCATTACGTAGGAAATGAGTCATAGAAGAGAATCCATGCAACTAATCATTCGATTAGTTTTGATAAATAACAAAAATCATTGTTTGTTAATTGAACATGCATTATTCATGAGCTAAACCGTTTTGTGCTATAATATATGATAAATGTCTGACGATGTAGCTACATGTTTATTGGAAGCAAGTATACATTTTTTTGCTTCGTTTTTGTGCAACTTATTCTTGGCAAAGTGGTTTACGGTAGATTTTACGTATCAACAAAGTAAAAGCGGAAAATTAAATGACTCACCATTCGGACGTATTTGCTGATCATTTCCGTAAGTTGTGGAGCTCGGTTAGTGTGAAGCGGAAGTCGAACACCCGATAAAACTTGTAAACTGCAAACACCTGTTCTACTGTTGCTGACGGAAACTATATCTTCGAGTGGAATTGTCTCCAGAATAGACAAATCGCCATTGGCCAGACGCTTCAACAAACGAACACCGTGATGTGAAACTGCTATGTGTTGAACATCTGGATGTTGTGGCCCAATCTAAAAAGAAATTGTAACACATATGAAATTAATTCAAAAGTGATACTATATGTATCATTTATCAAAATTATATTGTAATTATTTGTAAAAAAATAATCTAATCTTTAAACGATTGTATGTAATATAATATTTGTATATAAATGATTACATGTTAACTACTTATAAACAGTATACTAACCGAAACTGGAAATATTCTGGCAAAATACACAGGCCATTGTTTTGCAACATCAACAACATTCTTTTTTATTGTTATTTTATGCTGCGTGCTTTGAAGATTCTCCAGAGTAACCCCATAATTATCCAACAGTTTAATCATATTTTGTCGATCTTCTCGCGAAATACGAATGTTAGATGTTGCTAAAACATCATATGCAATTTGACAGAAGACTAAATGCAATGCCAATGGTGTGGTCAGATTTTCGTTGGGAGCAAAGACCTCCTTTTTTACCCTCAAAGTCCACGTGACACGATTATAAGTAAAGTGTGCAGTAGAATTTTGGGGATACAATTTTGTATCGACGATTTCTTGAACCTTTTCTATTTCAGCCTTATCTGCCGGTGGCATTACTGGTTTCAAGAATTCTGGCCATTCTTCAATTTCAATTTTCTCCATTTTGTCAGTACGATGTGTCGATGCTATACTTGATCTTCTGTCAAGTTCACTGTCCATTCCCTATAAAAATACAACAACAGAATTATATTTTTGGTTAACTTGATTTATTAATTTAATTAATTTATTAATTTCATAAAAGCTAAATATTTTTTAAAATGCTATACTGTTTTACTTACAGTCATTCTCTTATAATTTTGTCGCGCAGTAGCGAAAGATTCTCTGGTATTTGGCACAACACCAAAATCTCGTGCTGACATCATGCCAAAACTATCACGTGATTTTGGTGAAGCATCTCTCGATAATCCAAATGGATCTCTCTTTGAGTTAGAATGATCGAACATATCTCGGCCATATTTAGAATCTGAACAAATGTCAGACGAAAGATCCCTTCTGGAATCAAAATCTGAACTTTTGTCACGGAAATCCTTGTTCTTAGAATCTTGTTCACGGTATTCATGGTTTCCACGTAAATGTTGTTGAGATGTAAACAGGTCTCTACTTTGGCTAAACATGTCGCGTTGATTTTTTGGAAAATGATCAAAGTCAGAATCTGGAGAACTTCTGAACATGTCGCGGTTTTTGGGTTCCACCGGTGCAGGAGGAGATCGTGGTTGTGGAATTCCATTTTGACTAAAACTATTATAATACAAACTTAAATTAGCGTAAAATCAATGTATCTTAATATATACGCGTTATAATAAATTATTTGTAAATAAAGCAATTCATTTTTTATAAATTATACGTCTAGTGATTTATCTTACATATTATATATAGCGTTGAAATATTACTGTATGCTATTTAAGTACACAAGACAAATAATACTTGTAGTTAAAGAATGATAAATTATGATTTTACCTATTAGTATAACTACTTCCACCCCGAGGACTTGGCGGTTGCGGAGGTGTAATAGGCGGAGGTGGTGGAACAGGACGTTCCATTCTTTCGATTTGAGTTTTGACAACTTGAGCTTGGGTCATCATATCGGTTGTACCTTTCGAAGTAATACTTTGTGTGTCATCGATAGTTGATGCATAATCATCCCACCTTCCACCTACATCAAATAAAAAATAATCATAAATTGAATTAAACATAAACTGAATTAAAATATATCAAAAAGGGAATCGATAATAGAAGAAACTGTACCAAAGTTTATTGAACTACACTTAATTTGAACCAAAATTAAGCTTTAAATTAGAAAATTAATTGTAATCGTTAAACCGAAAATAACATAATAAAATATTTCCTATGATCATACATAATCGCCTGAATAACAAGCACAAGTAAACAATTTTGAAAATCAGATGATCAGTTAGATCAGATCAAATTTGTTACCGAGTTGTTGCTCTAGAAGCAGTTTTCTGTGGTCCTCCAACCGTTTGACCTTACCGTCTTCACGAGGAAGAGCGGGTTTTTCCGTTGTCTTCGTTGACCTCACACTATGATTGGCAGTTACTTTTTCAAGTCTTTGTCTCATCTCTGAACTTAATTTTAATTTTCCAATACTTCCAGGCGATGGCCTTTGAGCTCCAATTTCAAAACCGGATCTAAACAAATATTATAATATTAATTAAACATATTCAGTTCAATTCAATGTATTGTTATTATTATTAAATATAATCGAGGTAATTTATATTGAAAGATAAATATTAAAATAATAGTATTAATTTTATAAATTAACCATAACAATTGTAATAAATTAATAATAAAAAATAAATACTTACTTTGATTTCTTCTTCTTCTTGTCACCATCTTCTCTGTAACCATTTTCATGTCTTGCAATAACAGTTGTTGTAGATGCTTGTACTAGGACGGTTTTTTCTTCGCCTCTAACAATATTTTCAATTTCAAACTCTTCCCATTCAACACCCGTTGTAATATCACCATCCATGTGATGATACTCTTGATATTGAGGTGTAATTTTTCTGTGCTGTTGTTGTTGGCGCATTTTAAATTCAATGAAACTATCCTGTCCTTGAGTTTCATTTGAATCACTTGGTGGTGGCCACCTAAAAAAGATATTATTTTATTAAAGACATTCAAATATTAAAATTTTAAATACGAAAAACATCTTTTTCTATTAAAAGACGAGTTTACAAATTTAATAAAAAAGATTATTCTTACCTCCATTTTCCAATTCGAACTGTTTTCGCTCTTCCATAGGGATCAATGAATGGTCTGGATTCAGATGGGTCGCAGGATTCTAACGGCGGAGGCATTGGCGGTGGTGGAGGAACACCTTTATTACTCACATGTGCTGGTCCATCCATACTACTCTTTCGATTCTTTAATTCACTCAAAACATTTGTAAAGTTGTTTTGTATATTTGTTTTGTTTCCGGATCGTTTAGAATCGGCATTCAGGTTCTTTCTATCAATGCTAATCTTTCGCGGTCCATAATCGGCACTAATTTTCCTCATATGATCAGACATTTTTTTCGGTGGACTTTGTGAACGATGGACCTGAGCCTTAACCGTGACTGTATCTTGTCGTGAATTAATCGGTGTCGATGTATGAGTCGGCGATATTCCTTTTCCCGGTGACCAAACATCGCCATTTTCTTCACCATGAAATGAATTCTACAAATAATACATAAAAAATAATAAATACAAAATATTCCATTTTTTGTTTAATGATTATTGTATAAACATAATATATTATTTAAAAATATTATTACCGGTTGTGGTGAATTTTGTGAACGTTGAACCAATAATTGGTGCAATGCTTGATTTTGCGCTAGTAATTGTTGTTGAATTTGTATGTTCTGCGCCATGGCACTTTGCAAAAATGCTCTCTGCATAGTCTCATTATTTTGATTATTTGGTGGTGAATTTTGATACTGTGGTAAATTAAGTCCCTGCATATTATAAATCGGAATAGGCATGAATCCAGGGCTCATATTCATATTAGGATTTTGACCATTTGCCGGTGTTGCAGGATACATCATCATAGGCGGTGACATCATTCCCGGTGCCATCGAATTAAAGTTAAATGCCTGATTATGATTAGGAATATCCATATTTCCATCTCCTTTGATTTTTTCTGCTAAGTTCTTTGCATTTAACGTGCTTTCATAATCTGACTTAATAATTGTATTTAAAAATGTGTCCAAAGTTTCCGTGGGTTTCTTACAACGATCCTCAAGTCCTTTGATACTGGCAGCGAGACTTCTGGCATCGGAAAGTTCGTCCAAGTTGCCATCCAAAACTGGCATAAACAGTTCGTCCAAAAACTGATCGACGTCAGACGCTTGGCTAGGAACTCTAACTCTTCTCACATGAGAAGCTAGAGAAGGAGCTTCACTCGTGTCTGACATAGCCGATGACTTTACACCATATTCACTCTTTTCGATATAAGCTCTACTTGACTGACTACCCGGCAACACTCGTTTTCCTAAATTATTAAAAGAAGTATAATTTATACTGAAATATGTCAATCATAATATGATATAATAATATTAATTTTCTATTAAATTGAAATCTTTATTATAATTAAACATTTAAAAATAATAATACCTGGATGATGAGATTTAATAAACCGTGTCTGCGATCGTATATAGCTGCTCTTATCGTCTTCTGATCTTCCAGTTTGACTGACAGAAGATTGCATATCCGGGTATTCAAAATCGATAGTAAGATCTTCCTCCTCCAAAATATTGGGTTCTGAGCTTCTCGTCATTCTACTGTACTTTCTTTCTTGTACTACTTCAGTCCTTGACATGTAATCTGAGCTAGTAATAGTTTGGGTCTCACCAATTCTCTCCAGACTGTGATATCTCTCGTTCAACTTCGACGAAGACAAACCCAAGTCGGCTAATTTACTCGGTGGTATCACCATTTCCGATTGCAACAAGTTATCTAAACTACGACTTCGTTGTTTCTCCTTTTCAAAGTATCGATCGTTGAGTGCCGATTTCCGTGAAAGTCCCATTTCGGTGGTGGATTCTAACATTCCTTCGTGGGACTGTTTTCTCATCTAAAAGTATCGTCACATTAGATAAAGTTAACGGTAAACTAGTAACGTAAAATAAAACTTGTAGAAAAAACAATGTATGGAAACAATGATGAATAAATAAATACTGGATTAAAGAAACGGTGGGAAATAAAATAGTGAATCAAACTCACTGGTGTTGTTTTCAATACCGGCGGCTGCGGAGGCGGTACCGCCGGTCTTCTGGGCGACTGGATTTCCGGCTCGAGAGGTTTGTCCACAACCTTCGGCACTGGCTTCCTCTCTAATGGCTGGAACGTCTTCAGCACAGGTGGCTCTATGTCTTGCTCCAATTCTCGAATGACTTGCGCATGCTGTAACGATTAATAATGCACATGATTCTCACGCTCGTATTCTCATTCTGCTCATTAAATAAGTGCCGCCTTAAGTCGGGAGAAAACTCGAATGAAAGCACGCGTAAATTATATAGTATTAAGTACGTTCACTAACGTAGAGAACAAAGTATACAGATTCTATTCTTTGGCAGATCGCACCTGAGACTTTCTTCCAACGTAAAATGACACTTTTATGTGACCTCTTATTTGATATTATTTTTTATTATTTAATACTTTTAGCGATATTCATTCGGAAATATTGATTTATTATCCAACGTAATTTTGTTCATTCATACGAAATATACAAAACGTATACAAAACATAAAAAAATTATCTTATAAACAAATAATATGTATTATATGAATATAAAGAATTGCTTAATTACTTCAAAATGTGCCAATATTTTTTCTAAAGAAAAGGCAATTTTGTAATATTTCATAAGAGAATTCAATCTGCATTGTAAGCTGTAAGTAAATAAAGGTATACGTTATACATAATGTCACCCACCTCTCTCTTTTTAATTGGTGGGAAACTATTTTTTCTTTGTTCTAGGAACATGTGTTTAGCTGCTGGGAACGCAGGAGCCAGTTCCATCTCTGAAATTAAATCCAAGACGTAATCGAAGCCGTTTGTTTCCGTGACAATTGTGTCAGAACCATCCAATTGATTCCACAGAGTAATTGTCCAACCAGTGTTTTCAACTCCGTGATTTTGTACCGCTAAGTTTGCAAGCTCCTCGCACGTGGTCCAAGAATCCACAGCGCATGTTGTAGTTTCACCTGAACAAAGTTATCATTATTTATTTAGTATTTAGCAAATAAATATCAAATTATAAAGTATACTGAAATAACTCAACTATTTCAATAAAGTAATTTTCAGCTCAATTATTTACGCGAATAAACGTTTTCTAACTACATACGTTCTTGTATAACTTTTACGATTGATTTATAATTTACAATAAATTGCTGCTATAAAATGTTATTAGCTATATACGAAAATATTTTCGAACAGTTACACATCGAATTATAAGCGCTGTATCCTATTTGCGAGCATTTTCGAACAAACATTTTAGTAATTACCGTCATAAAAGCCAACAGTCAAGGCCATGTTTACGCGGTTTCTATTGGCTCTCCATTCCAACACGCAAGATGGATAATTTCTAGGTATGTGCTGGATGGAAGTTTGGTTGTTGCTGATTACGCGTAGTAGAGCTCTTTCGCCCTGCAAAAGCTTCCGTTGGCAATAAGCTTTGTAACCATTGTAAGCATGATCAGAAACGTATCTGTAAATAATAAATCAAATTAGTTTAACATTTTCAGCAAAAGTTCAAAACATTATATCAAATATTATGATCATAAATTCTTGTATAGTTTCCAAGACAAAATATTCACATATACTAACTTTAAGAAATATTTGAAAAGTGTCGAAGACGGCTGGAATGCGGATAAACAGTTGGACAAGAGTAGCCAACCTCTTTCCTTGTTAGCGTCATTATCATTCTTCCATGTCTGATTAGCCAACTGACACAAAATCTCGTCGCGAAGCTTTTCATTGACTATACCTTTATTGACGATATAATCTCCCAAAGCTTGTTCCCGCTTACCACTTAAGTTATTTTCATTCATAAAGCGTAAGATCATTTTAAATATCATCAATGAATCCGAATAATCTTGATCTCGAGCTTTTGCCAGGAATGGTGTTTTAATTGGTTCTCGCTTCATGCCAAAAATATGACTTTTAAAATAAATATTTGTGAATTTGGAAAATTGATATTGATCAATATCCGATGGAAGAGAATAATGATGTGGTAAAGGAACCACCTGACCAACTACTTTTATCAAATTTCTTTCCGTGTGAGTTGGCTGCCAATCTGTTAAAATACAAAATAATATTATTCAAGCTTTGTGTACACATTTTGTTATTTTATGGAAAAAGTACAAAAGTAATCTCTCTTATTTTTAGATGAACGCAATTATTATGTAAATTTGTAGCTGATTTTATACATTTAACTTCAGTCAATGTCAAAAATCATTAAAATACAATAGAAAATAAATTCTTTCAAAAAATATAAAATACTCATAATTACAAAGTGATTATAATTACAAACATAAAATGTTAATTACATTTTGTACTTTGTACAATCACATAAACGAAAAATTTTTCTTTTTTTTCAGAGCGAAGTAATTATTTGTTTGCCAACAGGCAATAAAATTTTGAATTCGACCCTGATTACGCTATATTTAAGTTGCAATTAAAAACTCGTTCACGTGAATAAGTTGCAGTGCAGATTCTCGTCTTACCGTCGAGTTTACTGTATATGAAGGCAAGTTCAGCCGGGATTTCAAGGTGATTGACACCGGCAACTGCCCGGGAAGTTCGCTCCTGCTCTTCTCTTTGTTGTTTCGCCTTTGCACGTTCACGACTCGCCCTCTCAATTTCAGCCCTCTTTGCCATCTCCTCTTTCAAAACTTTATATTTTTCGCGTTGCTTTTTGCCACGGTACAATTTTTGCGCCATTAATACACCCTTTTTCAGTGCACGATACTTTTTCCGCTCGCGATAACCACGATAAACTGCTTGCAAAAGTACGGTACTGCGAGAAATGTTCAAGAATCTTCTCCGAGCTAGGAAACCTCGAGTGTATCTGTGTGCAAATTATCAACAAATTATGATTATATGAATATTAACGTGCATTCAAAGACGCTATGCATAAATTCTCGTAAAACTAATGAATCATTCATATTAAAGAAAGTTTTTTTCATTTTTTATAACCAGCATTAGTTTTTAAATATACTTTTTAAATAATGATTGTTAATTCTATTTTTAATTTTCTATGTAATTAAATTTAATCAATGTTTAATGTAGTTTAAATAAATGAATGAAATAAAAAAAAAATAAAATAAAATTTATATGTTAAATATTTATAAATTGTTCACCTTTGAACAGTTACAGCAGCCTTTTCAAGAATAAGTGCTCGGTTATATTCTAATGTTCTTTCCAAAGATTCTCGAAGAAAGACTCGAGTAAGTCCTAATTGATATTGCGAGTGAGCGTCTTTCGGCGCAGCTTTATCTAAAATGATTCGGCATAATTCTTTGTTTGGTGCACCTTTGGGCAAACTTTTTGGTACCAAATAGCGATATCGATCGACAAAATGAGCAAAAAGCAATCGTACTGGATACCCAGTCTTACGAATGCGAATCGTTTCCAACATTCCTGTATATCGAAGTTGCTCCAACACACACGGCATGTCGAATTTCATCGGAGCTTTATCGTTATTTGGTTTTATGCATCGAACAAACCATGGATTGCACCTGCAAATTAATACAAATACATTAACATTTAAATCATATTTAAGACTCATAATTTCAAATGTATATTTCTTCTAATATACTTACTGAGACATTGATTCTAAAAGTTGTTGCAAACTATCATGGAATCTTGCCGAGACCGTAGGAGTTCTAGGTTTCATTGTAACAAATCTACCATTTGGTTTATTGACAGTTTTATTAGCCTCGTGTGTATTTCTCACATGTTGGAACATTTTGCTGACCATCTGTAATTGAATATTTTTATATAGACAAATTTATTTGCTTATAACTCTTGTAATAATTTGTTAGTAAAAGATGAAGAAACGCTTTTTAATTTTATTTTACTATTATTTAAGAAAAAGTATACTATTAAAAAACAATACAATCTTAAATATTTTACCGGAATTTTACTGCTAATCAGCAACTCAACAACATCAGCCCGCAAAGTGTCTCTGTTCTTATCTAAAAATCCTTCAACATTGTACCAAACTTGTCCAGCGTAATGTCTTATCGCGAATTCCGCAGAATTCATTCGTGGCCGTGAATACAGTTCACTTAAAGCGTGATTGTAATGGCACTTTTCCAAGAAAGACAAATCCGTAGCTTTTGGGAAATTACTCTCGTCGTCTAACAAATGTAAAATTCCAACTGGCTTTTTTGCTATCAGATGTATTACTGGCAAATTATCCTGAAACATTAATTAAACAGTTATAAATAATCAGTGTTATGATAAAATCCTAATTAAATAAAGTATATAAATGTTAAACTATTAAAAGTAGTTGTTTTTCATAAGAAATATATAATTTGTACATGAATACGTGAAATTTTTCGCCGATATGCATAAGTTCATACATGATTACTAATCATTTTACGTTGAAGGTAATAAAAGTATATTTGCTTGTCAATTTGAAACAAATACAACTTTGCATTTAATGTAATATTATTTGTTTCATTACCGTATAATTAATTGTCGTCCAATCAATTTTTTCCTTGGCATACTCTTGTTGCTCAAGTTTAAAAATATGTTTGTTGAAGTAGAAGTGTAAATTTTCATTCGCATAATTAATGCACAACTGTTCGAAACTGTTTTCAGCAAAGTTTTCGAAGCCAAAAATATCCAGAATGGAGATCGTTGCTGTTTGTTTGGTGCCTTTGTAAACTATATGATTTACTCGAGCTACGAGCCACGAGAAAAGAGAACTGTATAAGGCTTTTGCGAAAGCGTCCCTGGCATCTAAAGCCTGGTCGATGTTTAAAGAAGTTATGACTCGTTCATTTCTTGCTTCCTAAAAAAGACAAAGAATATTATTTACTATTTATTTATTTTGTTCTATTTTTTTATTCTTATAAACGTATTTCCATAGTGATTTACTTCTTAAATTATTTCTTAAAATACTTCATGTATGCATTATTTCGATATAATAAAATATTATTAAAAATGTGTACCACTTTATTCATTCTAATCAAAGTATTATACAGTTATCTATTAATTTTGAAAATAAAGAGAAAGAAATTACTTTGAGGTATTCTTAATAGTTGTATTTTATAATGAACGTGAAATTTACGAGATTGAATATAAATAACTACATTATGGGACAAAAGTAATAAACATTCAGAGTCGAACAAACTAATCTGGTAGCGAAAACAACCTCATTGAATGACTCTAAGCAGAAATAACTTTACTTGTATCTATCATTATCTATGCGGTTGTTGTCTTCAATTTTGTTCTAGTTTCTATTAGAATCTTTTGATATTTATAGCATTTACAAATTGAGTATTCTACTTATCTGTTTGAATGAAAAATAATATATAGATTGAAGTTTAATTTATTATTATCTCTTTTAATATCTATACATGATGTATTAGTACTTAATTGATTTTAATTTTTTTAACCATTTTAAATACTTTATATCCCATAATTAAAGAGGTATAAATCTATTAACTTATAATTAAAATATTAAATTTCTTTAAAAAATATCCTTTACGATCTTTTTTTAATAATTAAAAAAACTGATTATAAGAAATTATTCGAGTTCATCAATTATACCAAATGATTTTTTGTAAAACTTATGATTATGTATCAATTTTATTGAGTCGTTAACACTTTTACGATTGTGAGAACCTGAGTAAAATAAACATTACCAGTAACTGTACAATACTTAGTGAGCACTTTTAGTAACATATTATTATTGCATTGCAATATTGTCATCGAAGATATCATTGCTTACTGTTGTTTTGGTTGTCAGTGCCTTAATAATACCATCAGAGCTGATTTGTAAAAGATGAGCAGCCCAGCGGATTTCCGCATCAGATCCAACATCTACGCCTTCCTGGCCGTGTCTCATTTGTTTGCGATGAAAATATACATTTCCCAGATGTAAAACACTACTTAGAATCTTGAAAATCGTGTCCTGCTCTTCCGACGAGAATCCTAATACTTGCATGGCCGACAATAGAGCTTTAAAATCTTGCGTGTCATTTTTTCCATCAATGACACAGTTTCCACCCTGTAGTAATATAAAGAAAAAAAGAAAATTAAATTTTGCAATTACAAATATTATTGATCATCAAAAAAGTAACTTGTAACAATTTGTATTACCTGATTTAAATAAAAATATTTGTCCGGTGTGAGAAGACCGTATTTATCTCTAAGTTGCTGATCGAGACCAGCCAAAAGTTCGTAAAAAACGTGGTAATTTCGTTCCTCGGATGCTTGAGTTACGATTCGACTTTTTTCCAGAAGATACTGCGTGACTCGTCCACCGACAATGACGCCACTGTTTAAAATATAAACCGTTCAGAAATAAAAGAAACCGTAAAAGAAAAGCAAAAAGAAAAAGAAAGACGCGTAAAATTTGTTGCGCAAATTTAACTTACTCTCGAAAATTTACTTCCAAGTATTTGCCAAATCGACTGCTGTTATCATTTTTCGGCGTTTTTGCATTGCCGAAACTTTCGAGCAGCGGCGCGGCTTCGAGAATTTGTTCGGTTACCAAATTGCTTGGTGCACGATTTACAGCGGCTAAATATTGCATTACTAATTTTGTTGATTCGGTTTTTCCAGAACCGGATTCGCCGGAAATCACGACTACTTGGTTGGCACTGGCGTTATTGGCAGCTGTCACTTGACTGTATGCAGAGGAACCAACCGCAAACAGATGCCTGCAAACATATTTATTTAATTAATTAAAATACTTTTTTATATATTTAATTCTTTTAATAATTCTGATTAACAATTTCATGTTAATTTTATTTTTAGAACTGATATTTACTCATTTAAAATCTTATTTCAAATAATAGTAAAATGCTTTTCAATTACAGTATAATTACTTTTAATTGTACTCTTAATAGTTTCACTTATCCAAAGAATGTAACTAAGTATTATTAACAATAAAAAGAATTGACATTGAAAAGCAGTAAAATTAATTTAACGATTAATCTTATAAACGTTATTGTAATTATTGTAAGAATGCGGCGTTCAAATGTAATGAATTCAGTGATTTCAACGATGGAACACGATATCCGTAATCATGAATAAATTCATGCGATCAAGTGTTAAAACTTACGGAGGAAGTGTCCCGAGAATTCGTCCCTCGTACAGCTTCACTTGATCCAAGCCATAGATGTCGAACATTTTGTATGGATTTACCGCGATTAGAATGCTACCCGTATATGTCTGCAATTTTTGAAACAAACAATAAATAAATTAAATCATCTTATTATCAAATACTTAAACTAATAAAATAACAAGAATTCAACTTACGTAAATAAGTTCTTTATCATAACGTATTTTCAGATTCCATAACAATGATGCCTCATTTAAATCCCTGCAAATAAAAAGAGAAAAAGAAATGATGAATGCGATACATGATACTTTTTATAAAAAACAACGAAATATGAAGAAACAAAATACTTAAATAAAAAAAAAGAAAGTAAAAGACAAAAAGAAAAATATGATCAACTCACGAAAGTTGTATCATGTCTTCCACGCCATTCTGGCCAAGATCCTGTCTGGGCTTGACACCGGCGAGATTGGTGAGTGTAAAAACTTGAGGCTGTAACAAAAATAGAATTGTGAATTGCAATATTATTTTTTTTTCGTTTCAGCATAATTCGAATGTACAAATAAATACAACTTGCCTACTGGCATAACGGAGAACCGTCTGAAAAATGACTCGCTGGAATATTTGATTTCGAATTTATTAATCAGGTTACAAGAAATTGCAAGCTGCTAATATGCACAGGTTTTCTTGTATAATTTTTTTATTTTCGGACCCAACCCAACCCTGTTTTGTACTAATTCTAATTAATACTAGACAACGAACTTTGGCGCAGCCTGAATTCAACGTCTTTTTGAATTTCAAAACTTTCTTTTGATTAGTAGTCCCCAGCGTCAACCTCCTTAATTGACCTCGATTTTCGTACCACACCCTATCTACATCTTTGTCTGGGTTGCACACGAGCAAACAGAATCAGCTATCATGCATCTTCCAAACGAATCATTAATCAATGCGCGACCATGTTTTCCATTGGCGTATTTCAATTTTCAAACGCAGACGATGTGTATTTCACGATAGCAATTGGTCTTTGGCTGTGAGAAATTATGTTATGTCGACAAATAATGTTTTTAGGTTGAATGCATTTCATCGAAGTACATTATTTAGACGTATCCTTATGATTACAATATTAACTTTGCTTTTAGATTATCTTCTAACTGATAATCTCATTGAAAAATCGAGAAGTTAATTATTATTTATTATTCATTAGAAAAATAAATTTTCACACCATTAAATTACAATTAGAATTCCAATATATTATGACTTCTTCAAAGGCATTTAATAATTATGAGTTACGTTAAAATTATATGCATATTTTTATCGACGTAAATTAAGTCACTGCTGATTTGCAACTACAAGCTGACCTTCAACCCGAGAACTTGATCTTCTCCGCTTGTGACTCTTTTACTTCCGGTTTCTCAGCAGAGCGAAATAGATACTCGCAGATACTGGCCGTTGATTAATTTGTACGATATTCTCATTCATTCGAATAAATTTCATTCGTTCGTATTTCATATATTTGCATTCATATATATTTCTACCTTTCGTCTTGGTATATCGAGGTTATTAGTATACTTTATTTGCAAATGTTTCCTATGGTTTCTACTACTGGAATATCATATTACAAACATCACGTTTTATAACTATCCAAACAGTATGGTAAAAAGTTCTACAAACGAAAAACAATAAATTATGAGAAGATAAATGTTTGCGATGAAGTCAATCGTTTGGGTAAAAAGGGTTATAATTTTTTTCCTGCACTTTTTAATATTCCTTTTATGGTCATGTATACTATTAAAAAGTGGAACATTGTAAAAATTACCATTTAATGCAGTAATTGTGCGTATAAATCAATGTAAATAATATAATTCATTACAGCTTGGTTAAATTCAATTTTCACGTTACAAAAAATTGCCTTTTCCTTTTTGACGATACAATTTGTCAAGTTTCATAATTTCTCAACAGTAATAGTTTTATTTTTATCATTTTAACATTAGACATTTATGTTAAATATTTAGTTAAAATATTACAAAGCGAAAAAAGTCCAAAGCCGCAATAATTTGTTTGCCGTCAATCTCGAGAAACTCGAGTTTTTTTTTGTCGTTTGTTGTGATCAATGGAACATGCAATTCATATTTTTGCCAGGCTCTTCAATTATTTGCACGTGAAATGAGGTCTTTTTTCATTCGCGGTTTACTGTATCATTTGGTCGTTTCTTTGCCAAGACCCCCTTCCTTCGTTTCTTCTGGTGTTATAACGCGGTCAAATTTATGACCAGTCAACGATATTTCGTAGGGATTTATAAATGGCCCATAACAACTCAAGAAACCAGACTCCGTTTTGCGCGCAAATTTACCGTCCGATTGTTATATCTGACGACAAATTTCCGCGTGAACAAAACCAATCAAGCGGTAAATTTCATGCTTTCAAGAGAGATGATCTCTCGTTGGGTTTTCTTAAGCTTAATTTAAGAGTCGAAACAGAGAGTTCAATAAGCAGATAAATAATTGTCCTCTGATAATGAATTTAAAATGCTGCAATTTGTTGGGTTAATGTCGTAAAATACTGTACTTAAATTAAGTGAAACTTATAATTTGGTCTATATAACGGTTCGAAAACGCGACCAAATTATTGGCCAATTCAATCAACATGGAAACATGACGAATGAAAAATAATATAGATTAAAGTACATGTGAGGAATATCAGTTTATCGATTTCTTTAGTACTGAAAATAATACTGCAGAAAGACGTAAAAGAAGTAAATTGCCGTAAGACTTGTTGAAATATGAAAAACAACTTAACCCATCATTCTTAAATTTGTTTGCCAATTTGAAATAAGATAATTGATTCATTTCAAATAAACAAAAATTAAATTAACTATCTATTTTGTTTATAAAAATAAAATTGCAATTTATACAATGTATTTACGGAACACTGATCTCAATGAAAGAATTTAATGATACATCTGGGAGGGGAAAAAGTTATTGAGCGCACGTTGAACTGACGCATTGAATAAATAAGAACGGTCAGGCGGATAATTTTGTCCGAGTTGTTTGAATACATTAACATAGCAGTGAAAGGATCACGGAAATTTTCTACTATTCGAGTGTCTCCTGAAAACGTTTCGTGGCTTCAATTGCGCGCACCCATTATGGTCGCAGGAGAAAACAATTCAGGCTGCAATCTTTTCCGTAATCTGAAATTTCGCGATAATTCGATATTCACAACATAAAGTCGCGGGTAATGGGACACCGCTTGGACCACAATTCCATACAATAGAACCGCGCCACGGTTGCTCTACAAACACTATAAAACTAGTTTATGTCGCGAGTTTTAAATATCTAATATCTTTGATGTATGAAACCAATGTTACAATGGTTTAGTTGCATATACTTTGCTATTCAATTCAGTCTCATGCTTTATGCATCGTTGATGTGCGTATGGAGAGCATAAATATTGTCATAAGATCCCTAAATTTGAACGAATGCAGAATATATAAAAAAGGAATGAGTGAAATTTAAATATATACTTGTATTTAATTGTACCTAATGAGTGACTTTAAAGTTGAATTAAACTGATTAGATCGACAGGCACTGATTGTATTAATTAATCTTTAAACTAAACGAAATAAGTAACTAGAATCATTAGGCTAAATATCATTTAATTTATCTACATCTCAAATGATATTTCACATATATAAGATCTTGATTCACAGGTCATATTAGATACACCTAAATAAAACAATCTGACAGTTTGTTATCTGAGATTAATTAGGAAATCAAAATGTCGTTCAAAAGTAAAGATTTCGAGCAATAATTTTCATGTAAAGTTTGTAAATCAAACTGATGAATTGCGAGTAAATTGCAATATTCTAAGTACTAAATCAGCGATTTAATCATAAAACAGCTTTACTCAATTAATACAATTTTATCTAAGACAAACAACCTTTATAAACAATCTCCTTCAGAAATTGAAAAGTCTGTTTCTCTGTTTGAAATGAAACTTTTTATTTGCGAAATTTCAAGATTAAAGATTCAAAGTTTTACAAATTGATCAATAAATGTTATTCTTAACCGTCGGTATTGTTTTAACAATCATGAATTCCAGAACAACTCTCTGTAATGGCTGCAAGGCTTTTTTTTATCTCTCGAAATGTCACTTAGTATGAAACAACTGATCTCATCGAGATAAAGAGAACATAAACGATCTCATAGTATGCAGCTATATAATGATTACATTTATCCCCTCCGCGGCCGTTAGTCAAGAGTCATACGCACTCCGCGGCCTAGAGACTACTTTGGCCGGCCACTTTCGCGGAAGTGCTTCAGCGAATATGCAAGGTATGTCAATAATCCGACATTGCTGAACTTTCTAAGAGGGCCGTCTTCATTTGAATGCACCGTTAGACAAGATCAAAAAGTCTCCTTTCGTCGTTTCTTTTTTTTTTCTTTTTCTTTTTCATTTACGCACGAATGAAATTGTGCGAATCCTGGCGTTGATGTCTTATTTGTCAGTTTCTCGTGTGAAGACATTGCATCACACTCGCCGGTCGATGCATCACTTATTACGTTGCAATTAGATGTATTATTCATGCTTCACATGCAACTTTCCAACAGCGCCTCATCAATTTTTCCGTAAAATTCAAGCTTTGAATCATCACAACGAAGCCTATTGCAAACGAAAGAAAGAAACTTCCGTCACGAATTATTGTCTATTGAGACGAATATATTGAATATAATGGGCGTATCGAAATTTTATAACCACTTTGGAAATTCAATAATAAGTTTTGTAAACGGTTTATATGTTGTACGTAAATGTTGATTTGTGGTTTATTCGTGAATATAAATTATGAAATTCAATGTTTGAAGAGAAGCAAAAAAAGGAATGCTTAAGTGGAAAAAATGATTGGCATGAATTTTAGGTAGAGTGTAAAATGAACAGCGTTTGTACATGAATTTTGAGCAATGAGAATTATTTTGGTAACTGATCTGGAACAGTAACCAACTTGCAATTGATATTACGTAAATTTATGTTTTATCGTAAAGTGAAATTGGTAGTTTGAAAAATGCAGCAGCATATATATTATTTGCACATAAATTTTATCGGTTCAAAAGTGTTTAGTTTTATTGATCATTAAACTCACACGCTTGATTTTCGTAATCAATAGGCATCCGTAAAATTGCCAACGTATATAAATAAATGACTTTAATATGTTATATGACTCCTCACTTTATTCATTTTTAAGAATTTGTTCAACATACTTAAAGCGCGGATTTTCATTAAGATATTCAAAATTTATATTAAAAGTATCTTAAAAAATGTATGTATTATTTTTATAAGATAAATGTTATCCGATATTAATCTATTTGTTATTAAATACTATTATTTCATACACGTTGAAGTAATAAGGTTAACTGTTATGAGTTTGAAAATTCACGGTAAGATAAAAATCTTTGAAAATAACATAAGCTGCTTAGTGAAGCATGCATTGTGTAATTAGAAGTAAAATAAAAATAATTTTTCATTCAGGGTGATTATATAAAATAATGTCAAAAAGCTGACTGTGTATACATGGTAGATTCAAGCTATGATTATGGATAACTTTAATCTCTATTTTATTATTAAAATTTTACAGTCGATTAAAAGGTTTTATTGCTTGAATAAATTTTTGTATAAACCTCACGTGTAAGATGTAAGTTTTTAATATGGTGATTAATGTCGAAATGAATAGTGAAAAAAAATTAATATTAATGTATCTGATTAAAACTGTAAGATAAAATATAGTCGCATAAGATGTTTTCACTACTTTTTTATGTATGAAATAACATTATTAATTTAATAATTAAAATATGAACAACTAAAGATTACAATTTTTAATCAGTTTATAAAGACTGGCATTCATAAAATGAAGCTCTATATGCATATGTCATTTCTTGGTAATTGATTATCTGTTTTAACTTCATTTTTGTGCATATTTAATTGAGATTATCAAGAAAAAATGTAATTATAATAATTATACAAATTGAATAAAAAAATATTTATAAAAAATACAACTAATTTTATTAGATTTATTACATTGATTATATATTCTAGTTACAAAAGACTTCGACTTATTTTCTATTTTACCTATTCACATGGTAATTCTCATCATTTACCAAAAAAATCTTCAATTTTCAAATCACATTTTCATCAGAAACAACAATACCCAATAAATCAGTCTTCAAATAAATCTTCATTCTTTAATTTCACTGTGCAAAATTCATTACTTTTACATAAACCAATGAATTATAACCGAAAAAAAAACATTATGTACTTTCATATTATTCTATACCCATCCGACTTATGCAATTAAAAAACCATAATTTTCACTTTTCCTATGCAATTTTCCATCTTATATAATATCATATCTGATTGTTCGTACAGCTGGCCATTAATTTAAAGTCATTTTTTCTTTTATTTATAAGAAACAAACGAAACTAAGAAGAGAAAAAAAATGCTAAGTTAGTTTAGGGGCATCGTCGACTGGACATGCCGCGCGACCGAGTAGAGATTATGAATTCTCGCAGTGACGATACGAGCATCGACCGCTTGCTCCAGGCGAACGATGGCGTCGTGTTAAGGAAATGCAGCCTAACCGGTTGTAACTCGGCTTTGAGTCGAGTCTGCTCTCTGTTGTCAGGATTCAGCCCGGCCTAGGTATCTTCTCCATTCAGAATACACGATGACGCGTATACATCATAACACGGGCTTATAAAACCGATAAATGTACGCTATTCAAATGAAATCACGCGGCGCATCAAATGTCAAAGTACAAAAGCAATGCAACAACTGCACCTTCTACTGCCGTTTTATTTCAACGATAAATATTTATTTTGTTTTATACTTTCATTTATTAATCATCAACTTGACACGCTTTTATTTATCATTCATAATTTCAATAACGCGAAGTTCAATTCTATACTTTGTATGTTTGTTCTTTTACTTTGTATTCATAAATAATTACAAAAGGGCTGATTTACAAAACGAAGTCTACTAAGTACGAAGTGATAGAATCTACTACTTTATGTAGTAAAATAATTTTAACTTGTAAAATTCCAGTAAGAAGGTTTACAACATAATTTTCTCAATGAAGGGAAAACAATTTGTTGTTTGTAACTTTATAGAATGAAATGTTGTTTAGTAATACGTTTGTTGCGATGGTTCCAGTTCACATGTCACGTCTTCTTGTATTCTTGTATAATTGGTTGAGGCCAGTTGGAACTATCTTGTTGGCATGAATCTTGCGACGAACTAATTAAATTGACTATAATTACCTTGCCAGCAATAACTGCTTGTACTGACAGGACGTTGGCAGCTCGATGGTACTCCAAAACTTCTCCTGGTAGAACATGGCCGACACCGGGGTCGAACCATACCAGTTCACCCTGAAACAATATAATTATTGAAATCATGAAATATACTTGATAGCAATTGTAAATTATACGAAATAAATGAATGTATATATAACATAACAACATTCAAACATGAAAAATAATGAAATCGGGAGAATTTTGTTTAAAGATAATTGTGTAAAATTGCGCAAAAATGTAATTCAACTAATATTATTTGCAATAAGATAGTTGCGATTTACATAAGAGAGCAATTTCAATTACAAAATATCTGTTTATTAAACGATTCGACATTTTTATTTCAGATTTATGCGCACAAGTACTCATTTGAAAGATCTCAAATATGCAGTGTTAAACAACAGGATGCTTTGGAGATTATTAACGGTGTTAATAGTCTTCGTAAGTAACGTAACGGTGGTATTAATTTAATGGTATCACGCATACTTATATTTACGAGTAGGAATGTTCATTCAACTTTATTGGAGCTGCGATTTGAAGATGACAGTTTGTCATCAACTGTCTATCATTTTCTCTCTTTTTCAAGTGGAAGTAACATTAATATGTTTTTCTGTGAGAAATATTTATTCTATTTAAATAATATTAAAATGCAAACAAAAATGTAAACTGAATTATTAAGATTAGAACTATGAAATGAATATAATTTCTTAATACAATTTTTAAATGTTTTACTACATATTTTAAATAAATACATACATATAATTTTCTCCATAAAAACTGTTTTGCATTCAAATAGTCTACTTATTTTCTACAATGTTCTTCTACGTCGTACATATATGTTAGTTAAATGGCATTAAAAATATTTATTCATTCCAATCATTACGAATATGTTGTTCAAAAAAATTGTATACTATTGAAGACATAAAAAACAAGAAAATGTAGTTGAAATGTGTTACTTATTTATTTCAACTGCTTGTAATATTTTATTAAAAGGTGCTTTATATTTCCAAGCCATTTATTTTCTTAATCGAAATAATTGAATGATCAGGCTTATAATTTATGATTGTAAAAAGTGTTTTGATTGAGTTGACTTAATGTAAAACAATTCTTCTGTCTCATACTTTATATTTTATCATCGTACCAAGCTCGTAAATTTAATTACAATTAGTTAGTATTTTAATTTTGACGTTCGTGAATTATGATTTTAAAGTCTTAAAAATTCGCGAACAAAAAAAAGCTGTTATACAAAAAATGGAATAAAAAGTTGTTTGTCTGTGTTCATCACATACTCATATAAATTAAAACCCAAACTTAATCTGGTATTGAATCTTTGATTTGTAAAAAGCAGAACTTATCGGTCTATGGCTATAAAAAGTTTATTAAACCCCTATAAAATACCAAATATCTTAAATTTAATCAAAAGCGTAAAATTCATCAAGACTTTCAATCAATTTAATATTGTCTGATTTCATTGCATTGATTTCAATGTTATATTTAATATAAAAATGGCCTGCTTAAGATAAAAAATCAGTGGTAGCCAATTCTAAAATGGGTTAACAAAATGTGAGTCGATAACCCAGGATGATAAAGTGAAACCTTAATGTTCATCAGTACTGTAACATTTACAAGCCACATTGATATGAGCTATCGAATTTATAGACTGACTGCGAATAGATATTTCGATGTTCAGTGTTTATGAGATACCGTCAACCAGATTGTTACGATAAGCGATTAAGTTTAAATTGAGTCGCAAGTTGAATTTTGTGCTACGTAGCACACAAATCTAATGTAATATAAGGCACAAAAAAGTCTATCGCAAATCTTATCACAACTTTCACCGGACAACGCGAGTTTAACCACTTTTAATCGAGATTAGTTGTATTTACAAATGCCACTAAGCTGTCTGGTGGCAAATCGAAATAACCGCAATCGGCCGCGTTTCTTATGTATGTCTGTTATCGAATGACAAACATTAAATGAGGTAATTGCAATAGAAACTAATTATAAGTAATTGTCAAGTTGATTTTGACTTGAACTGTTATATCGAGTTCATCTTAAACGCCATCATTATTCAGCTAAATTTCATTTTAAGGTCATTATGTCAACTCAACGTTGACATTTCATTTTATTTGGAAGACTATAAATTTATGCGATTGTAAATTTCTATTCCTTTTTAATCTTGAATTGAAACGACTGAGTCATCGACTAATAATAATAAAAAAGTTTTTTTTTTAAATAATATCACAAAAACCGAAAAATAATTGTGCTTAAAATTTCTGCAATGTTAATGTTATTTCAATGGTTTATTATAGATTATGATTATTAACTGAAACTCTTTGGTTGTGTTTCGTCGTATATACAAATCAAGTCGTAAATAAACGCGGGTTTTCATTTGTAATGGGCGTTAACAAATTTAATCACTTGATAAATCGAGAAATTATTTGTATTGCGTACGTTTTTTCTTGTTCGGTGTAGTATCAAATTTGAAGTTATCACGGCTATCTTCGATTTTTATCAATATAAATTATGTGCATCAATGAATACGACTGAACCGGTTAAGGCGCTAAAAATTCTTTGAAGTACCATTGTGTATGAACGACGATGAACTGATATTAAACTACTGTCAATTACTTAGATGTGCTAATTAATCTAAAATCCAATTACATTTGTATTGTAAACGTTTATTTAACATAGTTTTATGCTGGTGGGAATATACATTTTTATTGTTGAAAAGATAATTTTTTTTTAATTAATTTAATTTCTCAGTAAGAACAATCAAAATTATTTATTAGCAAATTTTTAGTTGAGTAAATGAAATCAACAAGCTTTTATGAAGTAAAAATTTTGCTTGAATAATTGGACGTAAAGAAACTTATTTCATGTCTTGTTACTCAATCGAGTTCTTGCTTTACGGATATTTAATTGAAATAGGATGTTGAATATTACTGATGAAGTAATATGCTAAGGAAAATGTAAAAGTACCTAAAAATTATGTTCTACATCAAATACAGTTCATTTATTTCAAATAACATATATAAGTATGAAATATTTATTAAAAAAAAAGCTCATATTCATTTTTTAATGAAAAATATGAACATTTATGACTTATAAGAAACAAGATTTTAAGCGATATTAAACAACATTTATGGGCATATCTTCATAAGTAGTACATTTTTATTTTCGTTTTTCAAATAAAAAGTAATGATTTCATATGTATATTCATGGAAATATACCTTTCAACGTATGACTTTTATATACGAGAAAACATTTTTTCTTTCATAATCAACTTCCCGTCATAATCATGTTTTGCTTTACATTTCATCATTACGTATAATCGTATTTAAAATCATGACTGTTATTTGCAAAAACTAAATATACAAACAAGCTTTATCATTTATTTCCAGTACAGTTTAGTTTCACTAATTTCATTTTATAGGTCTTACACTTTCTATTGTAATAAATTCGTCAACTTTGTAATAGCGAGTATATTATAAAATGTGCAAAATTGCTAACATTTCAAATTTAATAACTCATTAAAGTAGAAGAACAAATTGAAATTATGTAACCATTTGCTTCTGCAGTTTGACGATCAAGTTTCAGTGAAATAATCATTTTCGTATGTACGTTTAATCGCATATTCTCAATGTCAAGTGCACATTTCACTTCGTATTTGCTTATCATTCAAAATCCTCCAACAGTAAAGAACATAACATAAGATAGAATTTCACCGTTCTCAAAGGTCGTTTGTTCCACACATTGATCTCCCGAGCCGCCACCTTAGACGAAGTATTTCTTTTGCTCGTGCATAAGCCAAAAATCGAGTACCGGTTGGTACTCGTTGAGCCAAGAGGAATACGCGAACCGCTGGAACTTATCTTTTTCTCAGCATTAGTCCATTTGTGTTCATCTGCCTCGACAACTTTCTTTGTTCTATTAATCCTCAGTGGAATCATCGAAGGTTTCCTACTTTTTTCCGCGCGCGTTGGCAATGGTAGCGTGCTGGCCGAGCTCACTTGTCTCGCATTATATCTACTTTCCACATCGACGTCCGTTTGTTTACTCATCACTCGCAGACTGCTCTGTCGCAATCGACTTTTCTCAGCAAGCATGGCATTGCGATCATCCGAAATGCATTTCTTCTTTGACATCAATGACGGTAATGTGTGTCTTCCGGTTGGCTCAATGTTGCCGCAGGTGTTGAGTTCACGTTTAATTCTGCCAAGGGTTTTCGTATATCGAGCTTCCTCCACATTGTTAATGATCCTACGTCTCGACATGGTTCGGTAGAGGCCGCATTCTGACACTCTCATCTCACTTGCAAAGCCATCCGGCATAACGGCCACGTGACATTGAAATCTTTCGGTGTCATTCCAGTCGGCTTCTGGTAACGATTTCGGCCTAGGACTGTAAGGCACTGGATCGGGAACAGGATCCCTGATCGTTCTAACATTGCTCTTGCGCGGTTGCAATGATAAGTATGACCTTGAAAGTGATGTTTTGGAGGCTCGATCACTGTTCCACCTTCGGGACAAGGTGTTAGACGAGGGCCCACTTTCACTGCTGACATTAGTCAAGGATGTTCGTCTCCGTTTAATTCGACCGTAAACGGGGCCATCCTTATTGACCAATAGATTATCCTGATTGCCAGACTTATAGTAACCACGGCACTCATTGTCCTTCTTACGAAACTTCTGCTGAGTTAACTTCGGCAGTGTCGAGGGTCTTGGCATCAGACCCAAATAATTCTGTTGCCTACTGGAGGTCGCGGCAAATTCGCAAACCGATCTAGACTCACTACTAAGTAACAGACGATCTTGCTCCAAGAATCTGGAACAAGGTCGCGAGGCAGTGTTTTTTTGAAACGATCTTTCTAGACCTGAGGTGCTTTTCTTTCGCATCTGCGTAACTTCTAGACTCGATCGGCGTTGAAGTATTTCTTGCCGGGACACTCGGGCTGCGGCATTTCGTTCTTTACTGTATCTCTTGACAATGGACGGCAATGTCGTCGGTCTCTCAACTTCTTCCTTCTTTTCAATCGGTGCTTCTACCACAGACGAACGTCTCCACCGTGATTTCAAGCTATTCGTAAGTTTTGCCAAAGAACTTTCATGAGTAGCCGAACAGCTACGACGGATAATTTCTTTGCGGGATATTCTAACACACTCAGGTAAAGTTTGAAAGGGTTCAGGTACAATTGGAAATTCACTTCGCGGCACCACCTGCTTTCTCCGTTTCGGATCGTCGGATTCTTGGGAACACTTAGACGTGCTCGACGAGCGTCCACGTCTCGAGCTTAGGGTGGAGCCGGCCGCCGATGTTGAATCTGGGTCTGGGCCGGCGATATTATGCACCGTACGTCCCGTCGTTAACGGTAATGGTATGTTTGCATAGAAAGCCTCGCGCGATGATTTCGGACGCGTGCACATATCGACGCCCGACCTACGAATCTTTCTTCTCGACGTGGTTTCCATTATTTGATCGCTCGATGAAACCGTATCATCGTCTGCGTTCAAGTTGCGCACACGAGCGCAAAACAAATGCAACCGAGTTTTAAGCGAAAAGCAGCGTTAGCGATAGAGTTTCACCCATGTGAAATGCCAAATACGTACATCATATTGCATTAATGGATGTGTGTGATGCGAGAACCATAGCGGAAATTCATCATACAAATGGGTAGCATCGTGCATTCCATTCCCATCGAAACATTTGCCTTTTTGAATGCACGCAATTATCACCGACTGTTTGTCTATTTTCAATAGCCGAGAGAGTCACACCTAGAAATCGACTCTTTACATCACAATGCCGCTTATTCAGGTCACATCATGCCAAGTCACTGAAACACACATCCGGAATACTTACGTCACCGCGCCTCTTAAACGTAAATTCATTCACAAAACAGCTGAGAGAGTGGCTCTCATTCGACAATCGATATTGCGATTAATCGCAAACAAAGACATCGGGCGGCGAGCGGTTTATTTAGCAAACGCTTTCTGGTTGTTTGTAAGTTCATGAATCGTGCAGACTTGAAGCGCATTATCAGCATCAGTCTCGCGCGTTCATCCGGTCGTTGCACCAAGTACGTTACGGCTCTACCGATTGCGGACGTATCCGAATTCCAATCGGCTATTTGATTCTCGTCGCACATATTCTGGATGGTTCCTCGGCCAAGAAATTTCAAACGAAGTCACGAGGTCGAACAGACGTACGTTATTGAGCGCATGAGGTCAGTAGCCTGGGACCAAATGCCTGTCTCGACGTCCTAGTCCACGTCTGTCTCTTGGACTTTGTCATTCGACGACTGACACGTACTTTTGTTTTGCGCATACAAAGCCCCGAGACATTGATGAGTAGGATTCGCATTTCAGCAATCGACCATTTCTTGATTTCTTTGAGAAGGCGGTTATCCGTGAGACAACTTGACTACGACACAGTGAAAGGAACATGTTCTTCTCAACTAAGAGAGAAAGAGAAAGAGAGACACCTGTGTTGGCACCATTCGAATACGAAATTTCGGCAAGACTGTATTGTATATAAAAATACCGACCGCGAGACGTACTCGATGATGTTCAATACGCCACTGCGGAGCCGAGCCTTCTCCTCGCAACAATTGCAGACAATGTGCAGTGGCGTATATGCATTTAATTAAACCTTCTTTTAATTGCGAAATTTGTAACTTTTCCAAGCAATGATGAAGGTAGAAAAAACAAAAATAACTCTTAATGGACATTACGATGGCGGAAGTTACTATTGAGGGTGAAGTTAGAAGGTCGGTTATGGGCCATTGCAGAGGTGAAAAGTAGAAAATACCGGGCGAAAAATGTAGAAGAAGCCTGGGTGTTGGTGTGAGAGAGTGCGTCTAGGCATTGATGTGCTTCGGAATGAAACGAAGCGTGCTCCTCCCCCTTCATTCTTATATAAATTGCTCGCTAAATGTGTGTTCAACGAACGTAGGCGTAGGCAACCAAACGCCAACGATAGTGCGCCCAGTTGCACCAAGTTGCAACCAAGTAACAACGTGAGTTGAAGTGGCTCCCGGACCACAACTATATGCAACAAGCTATATCAGCTGAAGCTGTAATTGATTGCTCTCGTGGTACGTGTAACACTTTCCAGTGTGTCCGACTTCGTTGAGACGTAATCGAAATCGAGGTATCACTGCAGACTGCTTATTAATTTTGCTCCTTCCAATTGTTGCATACCTCGCTTAAAAGCCGATTACGTCAATTATGCTGGCAATGTTTGTTGAGTAACTGGCGATTCCATTACGAGACACTTTGTTACTTCGTTATTGGATTTTTTTTTTTTTTTTTTTTTTTTTTTTTGAGAAAAAAACGGAGAAGAATTTTGATGTATGACACTTTGAATGATGAAATATAAAAAAAACTGATAATTAGTCTTTATTAATTCAAAGAATTCACCAGGTGGTTGACTACGCGAGGTAATTATAAATAAATTATGAGATCGATTTTATTTTAGCCCAATTATGAGTAATTGCTATTCGATCAGATTAATTGTTGTTCCTTAATTGGAAACAGTCAAGATTTAATTTCCTTTAATTGCGTAGATACATACGAAATTGCTCGAGAGTCATATAGCATTTCATACACATGTTTCAGTTTTATTTTAGATAAACCATTTTTGAATATCTGACGAAATTTAAATGGGTTCATTTACATTGCAAATGATTTTAAAATTTCCAAAAGTTGACTTAGAAGTTCATCGTATTATAATTTTCGTTATTGCATGTATTTAAAAGTAAAAATATTCAAAAGTCATGTATGATAACCTTCGTTTTTTTTGCTTCAGATTGAACTTTTATGGTATAGAAATTGAATTTTAAAATAATTAGTTGAAGTTCGTCCCAATGACATTTTAATTTTGTCATCTAATATTTCGAAAATGTCGAAGATTCTTTTCCTCGAAATTTCATCAAGAACCTTTAGATATTTAGCATCGTGTAACTGATTAATATACGATGTCCTCGAATCGTAATTCGTAAGCGGTATACTGATAAAAAAGCTAGATTGTAATATTTTGAGTTTTGCAAATTAACATGAAGGTGCACTATACCGGCTCAACTGGTTCAACAGGTCCTTAATAACAGTCAATACTGCGATTTGCATTATCTTGTCAATTTATATACGTGTAAAATGAATAAACTAAATATTCCGATTTAAAAAATCTGATGAATTTATAATAATAATCAAAATTTGTATGAATCTATCAAATTGACTTCCTGTGTATTTAGAATGTGAATGCAATTTTGATGTATAGTTTAGACATATACAAATATTTCAATATTTTTGCAATACGAAATTAATTTACGATAATAAACTGATTTTTTAAATTCGGTTACGTTTGTTAAACATTATTTTCCGTTTTTCTATTTTGTTAAACAAGTTTGTATTTTTGTCGTTGACTTCACTTTTTTCAGCATTTGATAATATGAAAATTATGATTATAAACAAACTAGAAAAATGTATACTTTCTTTCCTGTATAGCGATGATTTGCAATATACTTTGTATATTACAAATTATAATATTTATTGTAACAAAATCTATAATAAAAAATATGATTGATAAGTGTTTAGTAGTTATTAAATTAATTTCACATTAAATGGAAAATTTTATTTATATAACACATTAGGCACTTAATTTAGACTTTAGTTAATTAAAATAAATTAGTTAGAGATTCTTTTTAAATATCAATTTATTCACTGTTTACCTCATTAATCCAATTAGAAAATCAAAGCAATGTAACTTCAAATCTTCAATGTTAAAAATATTTAGTTCATATCAAATTTTACCAGGAAATCACTTATTCAAATGAGATATTTCTCTGCATCATTATGTCAGAAAAGTATAAGTTTTCATCTCAACTAGTTTTAATAATTTCTCGTTTTATTTCATTATACAGACAAACACGTTTCAAAAACAACTGGTTAATAATTCCAAAAAATGATATTTTCAATCTCATTTCAATTTCGAAATTAAATATACACTGAAATTCAAACTTAATTATTTTTAATTGCGATATTTAAATGAATTTACATAAAATTTCGACATGATTCTTTTTCTTGAAACAAAATATACCGTTCGTACCAACTGCGCAACTTGTCATTTACATTTATTTTTACCGCATTTACTCAGTTTGTTTTATCGTTCTTCTTTTACATATTCATCTACATCAAATTATTAACCCAACATAACAATTTTATAGTACTAATTACACTGCAATTATGTTCAAATTACCAAAATAAAAGTTTCAATTACCTATTGAATTTAATTTAACGACACAAAAATCATCGAGCGCTTTTAATATTTCCAAAACAGCTTCTTTAAAAAGTATAATTTCAATCTTTTCTTTTGTATAAGGTGCAAAGGGTTAATACGATTCTCCTCGGTAAATCTTTTTTTTTAATCCATTGATTGACCGGTATGATTAAATGCCAAGCTATCAACATAATGATCATTGCATTCACTTAACGACATTCTTAGATCATAATTTGAATTTCGATCGCGCCATAAGGGCACAATTCAATCAAGCGTCGTGCAACAACAGCAGCAAGTCGTGCAATTTATTTGCGCGAGATCGCCTTCCGTTCAATTATTCAACACAGGAGACTTACCGATACTAATTGCAAGTCTCTGTTAAGTTAACTGGAGTTAAGCTAAGTTAAGTACATTGTAATTGACAAGCGCCACGTCAACGATTGCTTTTTCATCGTGTCAGGATATAAAAATATAGATGTATATGTTACAGGCAATGTCGGTTATTACTTTGAATTTTAGGCAATGCTTCATTTTATCAGTAGAGCGATATACTGAAATTGTTAATGAATTTAAACTGATTAAAAAAGGAGTGAATAAAAATAAAAAAGGAACCTCCGACTATTGAAAAATACGACGGTTTGATGTAGTGACCATACACTGACAAAAGTAAACTTATACAAATTATCATCTTTCTGACAAAATAGGGATATACTTGTAAAAGACTAAAAAATTATCATCTTTTCTGATAAAAAGTCTTCGAAGCTTGGGAATTATTTTCATAAAAACGAATATATTTATCAGAAAAGATGATAATTTTTTGGTTTTTTACAAGTATATCCCTATTTTGTCAGAAAGATGATAATTTTTATAGGCTTACTTTTGTCAATGTAGGTGAAAGTTTAGAACTTATCAAACCATTGCATGGCGAAAATGGAAAAATTGTATATTATGTGAGGACATCTGAATTATTCGATATTTTATTTGAAATTCATGAAGCGACTGGACATGGCGAATGCGATAGAATGCTTCATGCTATAAAAACTAAATATTGCAATATTTCAAGAGACATTGTGATGATGTTTCTTTCGTTTTGCACAATTTAATGCAACGACGGAAAAACTTATATCTGTTGACGAAGTAGATAAAACCGAATTAAGTTTAAGGCAAATCAATATTATGTTTAATTATTGTCAATAATTAAAAATGCAATTCTCGTTACTGTTCCAGCCTTTTATGTAAAAATAATAACAATTTTTTTAAGAGCTTCATTTTTTTTTTTTTTTTTTTTTTTTATTAAAATCTCATTCTCATAAAATTGATCTTTTATTTATGCAATAAGAAATAAACATAACGTTGCATAGTTGAGTGATGAAACATAAAAAAATATTGCACTTATTATTGTAGATAGCGCAGTTTTGTGTTACAAACTTTGAAACATACAGTGATCACATAAATTCTTTAGATTAGAAATTAAACAAATCGCAGTTCCAAAAATACATTTCTTATCGACTATTATGCAGTGTGAATCTTTTATTAGTTGTTGCAAAAAATTTTATTTAGTTGAATTAAAATAAAATTCACTTTG
>JABFPJ010000273.1:0-49605 GCA_022817425.1 Gryon sp. ZL-2020 | reverse complement strand
GTTATATCTTAACATTACAGAAATTAATTAAAGTTTTAAAATATCTTAATAGTTTTTTCTAAGTAGTTATAATTATTTGCATGTTATAATTATCTCGACTGACCCATTTTTTATATCGATTGTCATTAATTATAGTAATTCATATTCAATTACGAAAAATTTAATGTAATAATAAGATGTAATTCATGCATTCATGAATATTCAATGACAATATTCAATTGTACTAAAATAATATTACATTACGCTAAAAATGTGCGTCTCTTTTTTAATTCAAATCAGTAGAATCATTAGAGATATTCTCATTTTCCGTCACAAGTGTTTAAGCAACTATCTGCTAATTATTACTAAATTCCAAAAATGTTCACTAATTTAAATTTAGAAAGTAATTAAAATGATGGAACAGTTTCTGTAATTAATGTTTTATTATCTGTATAAATGTATTAGTATCTGTATAAAATATTTAATTTTTGAAAGATATACGTCGTTTGACTGTTATTTTTACACGAGATCAATAAAATATAATTGCAGAAAAATAAATTTTCTAACGACTTATATATTCATTCACATAAATTTAAATTTAATAGGTTATTTAATTTAACTATTCTCTTTTATTGTACAATATAAAATATTTCTTTCAGGTAGTCGTAAAATTAAATTCAATTACATTGTAGAATGTTTTTATATCAAAGTTACAGTATTACATATTCTATCCAGGTCAAATAATTTCTAGCAAAATCAATTTTAAAAATTACAAGAATCATTAATAAAAAAGCATGAAACAATTACCTTATATGTGTTTTAAATTTCTATCAAATGTTTAAACTTTTCTATTTGAGCTTTTTTCGTGTATTCTATTGTTATTGTTTATTTCTCATTTTTTAATAATTTCATAACTTAAATATAAAATATTATCTGCTATAAATAAACATTAAAAATGGGGAAAAATTCCAAAAAATAATTGTATTAAATACATGAATAGAAATGACGTTATTTCTATACAAATTATTTCGATAAATACACACAAAAGATTTAAAAACTTCATATTTGTAAAATTAATAAAAATTCCGCTTTAGTGGAAAACTGCCAATTCCAATTTCGTTGTTCCGTGATACATCCTCTTACGTTGTCATATTGGATTTTATTGATTTGAATATAATCGTATAGATGTCCGTATACTGGGCATTTTTCGATTTAATTTAAGTAGTCAGTTGAAAAATGTGTCACTATTATTCTTATTCATAAGTAATTTTTTCTCTATTCTAAAGCATAATCGACTTTCATTGATTGAAATCATCAGTGAAAAATTTTTATTTAACAAATAATAAATTTTAAATAACTTAAAATATATAATAGATTATTCTTTAGAAACAAAAAATAATGCCTGAAAACATAATGAATCTCACAGTGATATTACTGAAAGTTATTTTTCATCATTAATATAATAAAAATATGTTTCACGTATTATTCGTCGACTAGTTTCTTAATTATGCATTGAAAATGATACAATCATTTTGTAAAATGTGGGTTGAAAGTGAGACGAGCTTCGCATTCATCTGAACAGATAAGATCACTTGTTAAGCCTTCCACGAACCCTCGCGTTTACTGTAGTTGGAATGTTTACTTGAAGTCAAAGCTACCAACGACACACTGACACAAGATACTATGTGCCAGTTTTTTTTTCTTGAATGCTTTCTCGAATATATATTAACATCACATTGTCATTTATCTCGATGACATTCGTATCATTTATACTCATATTTATTCCTTATCTTCGATTTTTGTAAAGTGATTTATTATCAAATGTCTATATCGTTATACATTCGAAGAATAGACACTGAAAAATAATGCATGCTAGACACATATGTGCATTTTTATTTTCATATATATTGATATATTCTTGGCTAGAAAAAAAGTGCATGCGTACATATCAGTCAATGAATGTTTTCAACTTTTTCGCCAATGTGTATATATATTTACATGCGTTTATGCGTGGATTTGTATGAATGGTTTCATAAATTTAAAGATTGTTGAATGTACATGATGGTTTTTTCATATCCGTCTACTCTACTGAATATTATTATATATATATATATATATATAGTAAATTTCAATAAGATAACAAGTAACAATAGAATTTCTACTTGGTGAACAATAAAAGGAGAAATACTGTGGTTTAATTAAGAATTAAGGAATCTATAGTGATACTGCTTCATTATTCATAGATACTCTATTTAAGTTGCTGGCATTAATTGAATGTAAGTTAATTGTTTGCTGTGTTGGTGTTGTAGCGAATTATTAGTTAGTAATTTGAGGAAATAAAGTTTAACTTAATCAGTTATAACGTAATAAAGAATAAATAGTGTGATATAATTGTAACGAAAATATGAACAAGTTAAATTACTTAATGGTAATAATAGATATTTACGCCAAGCAGCGAACTATATTTTTCTTGATACCTACCGTAAAAGTACTGCTTTTCATGGCAAAAAGTGACCGTGAAAAGTGAAGCTTTTACGGCTGATTTTTGCCTTGAAAAGTAGTACTTTTACGGTAGGTATCAAGAAAAAGAATATTCATTTATATAAAAATGTGATTTTCGAACTTTGAAATGTAATTTAAAAATTCGACAAAGTAAAATAAAAAATGATATTGATAGATGCAGAAGACGGTATTGGGTAAAATTGGAAAATGATTTTAAAAAATGATGAAAATATTGCAAAAACCAAATACTAATCGTTATAATTTTGAATAATAGTAGCAACTATCCAGTTAGGCCTAGACCATTGTTCTATGCAGGACAATAAGAGAGCTTAGTATAATCATACGTTGTCAAGTAAGATTAATTGAATAGAACAATTTTGTGAGAGAAATATCAATAATGCTAATATAACGTTACATAATGCATAAATATCGTTTTGAATTTTGAAGAAGTTGCAAATGAAGCAAAAAATTCTTAACATTTTCTGTGAAATACTCATCTTTCGCGGTGATGAAACGATTTCATAAATTTTGCGCTTCGAAGTTTGTTTGATAAAGCAAAATACTCACTGATACATCAAATCTGTATAGTTCATTTGAATAGCAAAATCTCCAATGTGATATTTCATGAACGATTTATATTTTTGGTGCGAAAACGACCGCTTAACACCCGCTGTGAGTTCAATCGGTTTTATATTCGCGAAAATCATTTTTAGTTTGATTAGAAGCAATTTAGGAAAACTGAGTCTAATTTTTGTTATTATTCTTATTAAATTATATTCGTTATAGAATGTAACAAATACAGCATTAAAATTAATATTATAACATGAAAAATTGAAACAAACAATAGTTATCGTAAACACACACACAGTTTGCATCACAAAATATTTCCGTAAAGAAGTTTTTTTGAACTGAAAAAGGCTAATTATGAATTTCACATTGGTCTTTACTTATTTAGGAAACATTATGAGTTGGTATGAAAGAACTAAAGCCACATACATTTTTCAAACTTATTCATAATATAAAACATTATAAGTATAGTCAAGTACCAAGAACATCTCTACTAATGCTCACAAAGAACAATAGCTCTCTTTACTATTTTAGAACTTACGTGTTTATTAAATTACGTTTTAATCGAGCCATATTTAATTAAACGCTGGCGTAAATTGCAACTAATGTAAATTTGTTATAAAGTTATTGACGAAATATTTAACTTAATTTTGCTTTTTTTATAATATTTTTATTTTATAAAAATATTATAAAACTTTTTCACAAAGCTAATTTTTTATTAAAAGAATAATAAAATTAGAGGATGTAAAAATATACATTTTTGCTAATTACTTAATTAACATATATTATATAATGAACTGCATTCTAAAAAAAATTTATACTTTATTTTTATTTGTTTATTCCGTAGAGGTTAGTGAAAAAAACATATTTTATACACATAAATAGTAATATCATTAATGTTCTATATTTACTTTTTTTTATTTTTTGTCACTGAAAACTATAAATATTTGATTCAATGAAATACAAAGCTGAAAGCTTTACTACATTTATCGCAGTTACTATATTACATTTTTTGCTCCAACTCTAGACGATATCCACTCCTCTACAGCACTCTTCATAAGTTTTTGTTTCACAGACTCCGAAAAATATTATTCTTCGTGCAAGAATATCATCTTGGTTATTTCTACTGTGCAAAATCTTGATCCGGTTATCATAAGACAATTTTTGGTTATAAAAGTCGGACCTTCGTTGGCCATTACTTGAATTCATCTAAAAAATCAAATAGTTTCTTCGTCAAAATATTAAATATAGATTTCCTACTTGCGATAGCCATTCTTCGACTTAAATGACCGGAAATTTTTAATGGTACCGTTATAACATTTTGCTTTTCGCTACTAATAAAATGTTGGCTTCAAATAAAAATGATTTAAAACACGTAAGTTTGATATTTTGCATACTGTGGTTCTTTTAATTCGTCAATCATTGAAGTCACTTAAAAAAATGTTAAAATTTGCTAAAAGTGTATAACAAACTTATTAATTTTTACTGGTTGAAAATATACATTTTAACAGAAATTGAAAACTAAAACAAATTTATGTATTCCAATACAATGGTTTCTTCAACGAACTGCGACATATCGATCCAATTTTTTGCATAAGGAATGAGCAAAACAAAATGATGATTGAATGGAACTTTTACAAACCCTTCGCAAACTATTCTGAAGTTTTAGCGTAGGGAATGCGAACGTTTTGCCCTCACATTATTCTTTTTGCTTACGCTTTAGTAATTCGAATCTCAAATTGATCTCCGTTAGAATACCGCGCTGTTTTTAACTACGTCAAATCTTTTTCATATCAAGCAATGTGAAATGTTATAAAACATCTTTTACGTATATCTCTTATAACCACTAATGTGACAAAAAATTCTATTGTTTTCATACAACAATTTTCGTCACATTCTATGTCCTCTTAATTTATTAAATTCTTTTATCTTTACATCCGTAACTTTCATCTTCATTAAAATACATTGATTTTTATTTTAATTTAAAATATTCCTTCGCAAAATTAATTTCAAAAACTTTTTAAATAAGTTTTGTTTACAAATTGCAAATGCAACGTTTTTATTTAAACAAATACAATTTAAAATAAAGTAACTTGTTTTATTTTACTTTCTCTGACACCGATTAGATATATGATTCAATTTTGTTTTTGTAAATTTGTTATAAGAGTTTTAGAGAAACAAATTTAAACTTTTCCAGCCCGACGATTTATTTTGAATGTTTATACGGTTGTTAATACACGCAAATTTGATAACTTTTTCATCAAACAATTAATATATTACTTGCTTAATATAATTTGAATGTATTAAAGATATGGAAAAACTAAAGCAAATTTAGGTCATGTTTTCAATTTTTGACATTCATATTTATATTACAATATATTTAACAAAAGTAAATTTTCTTTTAGTTTGTTTGAAATATTTCTTGAATTTTATCTTTTGCGCGTGATAAAAGAAATAAATATTAAAAAGTTACATGTAATGTATTATTTTTATACTTATTAGATACAAAATGTTTTCATTGAACTTTGTAAAAAGTATATAATTGTATAAGAAGTAAAATATAATATATAATTCTAATTACAAGAAATTCTAAAGACTTTGTTAATGGAATATGATAAAATGAGCAGCACAAGTTAAATGAAACAAAAAAGTGTAAATGCAATGCAAAACGATAGTTAAAATAAATGCATTTTCTGGTGTTTATTTATTTCTTTTTGAAAGTGAACTAGAAGCTGTTTAATCTACGAAGATGTAACAGATTTTAATAGTTGAACGATTCGAAAGAGAGTTGCTTTAACGCTGTGCAAACTCTGATTAAATTTAAGTTTTATCAGTCTCGGAGTTTTGTTTAATCTTGTGGCTCGAAATTTCGGTATATATTTTAGTAGAATGATAGAGTCAATAACTGTGCTTTTAAAGTAAGGTCAACATGTGTTACTATACGATGAATCTCTGTTAAAAGCTAAAAAAATTTCCATGAATAAGAACATTTGTGATTTGTTTAAATGTTGAATATATTAAGCTTCGTCTATATTTCTTAAAACACTTTTCATTTATTTAAACTACAATCAGAAAATTAAAAATCCATATTTGGTTCAGAATTTTTTATTATTTGAAAAATAAAACTTGATGATATCATTTCATCAATTTCCATGAATTAATTATAGTGCTTTCAATCTATAATCTAAATATATTTTTGTTATAAGTAATAGAAATGCATTTAAATATTACATTAAAACGTGCTTACAAGATGAGTTAACTGTTGATAATTTTTAGTTTATATACAGAAAAAAATTGTGTTATATTTATCCCAATTTATGTAATATTAACAGAATTTCTGTTACACAACCAAGCGGGATTTTTTTCCACGTATTATAGAAGCTTTTGATTTTATATGCAGAATTACATTAATTTGCCACATTGACGTTTAATTTATTCATTTTAAAACATTTTAAAAAAACTATTTTAATAAATGGATTATTAGCTTAACTGGAGTAATCAGTAAATTGCATCCTTTTTTTTAATTTCATTAAATGTTTCAAATTCATTTTTAAACGCAGAATGATTAACGTTGATTTCAAAATAGATTTTGTAATAAAATTAAAACTCAACCAACCGCAATAGTCGTGTGATAATTCTCTCGGATCGCTAACGTCGTTTCATCATCTTTCTGTATATTAAGACACTCATGACGTTAAAAAATCCTACTTCCAGGCCAGAATGGCATGAGATTATGTTAGATCTTATTGAATTAATAACTTTCATTGTTGTTCATTTTTCTTGAAAATTGTGAAAAATGTTCAACTACGTATTTTCAAATCGTTTACAACTTATGAGAAGTTTATATATCTCTATGATATGGCTTTTAATTTTCTTTATTTACAAAAGTAATGGTACTTAAGTAAAGCTAATAATTTTGTTTTAATATTTGCCATTTTTTAAAAAATGTTATAAAAATATAAGCATCATTTCGCAGAAACTCCTTTTTAGTATGAATATATAAACTATACATTTCCACCGTGAAGAAATTTCAAAAAAACTTACTTTTCGATGTATGTTTTTAAACAATGTTATGATAATTAAATTAGTTTGCATTACTAATGAAACAATTTTTGGTTACAGAATTTCTTCCCGCACTGGGCTATATTGATTCCCGACATTCGAATATGAGTGCAGGTAAGCTTAATAATACAAAAATATTCATACTTTTTTGAAAGCTTAAATTTTTATATAATTATTACGATTGCTTTTTTTACCTTTATAATCGAATATTATCCAAAATTGAAACATTTATATGATTTATTTAATGTTTAATGAAAATCGTGTTTCGAATGATTGCTTATTTTAATCAAATAAGAGTATACAATTATTTAAGCAAATTGAATCTAATTTGTAGAATAATTTTACTGATAATATACCGAAATGATATGTTTTATTCAAAAAATTGTATAATTTTGCAAATTTCATGTTTAATACGTAATTCAACATTTTGATTGAAGAAAAAACATGAATTGAATTAATTCAGATGAACAATTATTTGATCACGTATAGAATGATTATAAAAGTAGTCGGTTGAGTACATAAAAAAACGACTTCGTTTGATGTTAAATATCATTGGTGATGTTATGTAGCCGCTTAAAAAATCGTTTTTTTGCAAAATTAATCGTTTTGAGTGCAATAGATACTCCATTTGACCTTTTTTAAAATGAATTCAAAACGAATGTTATTTTTAGGTTGAAAATTTAGGTACAAAGTAATATCCTTTTGTGACAAAAAGTCCCAGAAAAATTACTTTTATATAATACCGTGAAACGGTATGAATGAAATAAAAAAAGAACAAAGAATATGATATTTTGAATTGCAATATATATGCAATAATAAATCAACATATTCTTGTTTACATAATTAAACTGTATGTTTTGTTTGAATTATTGGCGTAGAGAATATAAACACAAAACCAATATACGGCATATATAAACAATTTTCGAGATTATTAACATGTAAATTAAATTATTTAAATCAACCTTACATATTCAACTACCAATACCGTGTATTAGAATTATTTTACAAGAAATTTAAATTCAACTTGTGATCCACAATGGTATCCATAAGATTCTTAAAAAGCTAATTTCGTTTTAAATATATAATCAATTCTGAATATATTTTTGTTCATTTTTAATACCACAGAATATTTATTTGTTTAACTGGATGAAATATTTACCTTCTTCAATAAATAATTACATTACAAATATAGTTAATATTTTTCGATTTGATGAGTAAAGCGGCCGATTTGATAAAATGAATGGTCAGTCAAAGAAATGTGATAGTGCAATTTTTTTGGAATAATGCAAACTTTGATTTAATAAAAAGTTTACAGTTCAGATTATTAAATAACAAGAAGTTTCTTTAAATAAAAACAAGTTGCTTAAAACTTCCTGACTTTAATTAGTAAAATTCACAAAGTTACAAAAGCAACTTAACGCTACAGCGCTTGAGAGCCAACTAACTCTTTGTAACGACATTAATATAACCGCAAAAATAAAAGTTACCAGATGGTAACTAAACATGAAGGTGTCTTAAAATTAAAATTAACGCACAAAGCTAAATGTATGTGTCTCTATATTTTTTAAATTAAACAAATCCGTAACATTCCCTTTTGATAAGTATTCATCATGATAAATTACATTTATATATTTAAAAGAAGATCAAACGAATATCTCGATCATAATAACATCTTTTTGATTCAAGCGAATAAATGTTTCATGTAAATACAGATCATGATGTATCTATTTCTATGTTTGCCGTTATATCAGATTTAATAACATTTTATCCTTATTGCTGCTTTTATTCAATTATTAATCATACATTATAACTTAAAAAAGATTTACAGCAATATAAATATTTTTGTTTTATTTAATAAAGACCTTGTAAATACAGTAATAAGTTTACATCCACTGATTAGTATAAAAAATGTGTATCGATCATTGAAAAGAAAAACAAAACTAACTGGTCTAAAATGCAGACAAATAATGACCCGATATTTTATGAGCATTGTATGTTAATCAAATAGCTATTTACAGTAAAAAAAAATTTACAGTTTTTTGTTCTTCTTATAAATTGCTTTATTTATTCATGAATGATGTATGTTTTTATGAATAATTCAATCTATTGTTTATGCATGGACACTAAATATATTGACTTTATTCAAGCATATGTAAAATGCATTATTATGCACAAAATGTACAATAGGTCTACAGTTAGTTGAACAATTTAGATTATACATAATTGAGATTGGTTGCATTTCGTACGTGATTTAAGAAAAAAAATTACTTACAGTATTCAGAAAGATGTTACATTCTGTCAAGTCGTGAAAGATATGAAAATAACTGTGGTGTTTATTTTCATTTGAAATTCATACTTTTTCGTATATAGAAAGTTTGGTGATTTAGAAAATCGCCTGCAGATATACTACATGGCAAAAAAAATGAATTTTCAATGGAATATAAACTGTATTATGTTACTTTTGAATATTATCATATTATATTTTTTATTAACAAGAAATTCTTTATCTTTTTGCAAAAACTATATTTGTATGTATATAAAGTCATTGCAAGCCACAAAAATGCAACATAGTTACATTAATTTTAACATGAATACTATTCTAAATTTAGACTCGCAGTTGAAATTATTATTATTACTTTGACAACAACAAATTCGTAACAATTTAATTGTATTATTTACACTTGACAACTTAAATAATCAATTTTAAAGTTTCTCTACTTCCTTGTAGCATGATAATAATCATTCGAACTTGATGTGTTATTTGTGCAAAATTCGAGAAACAAGAAAGTTTGCATCTTTTTTTAATCTTCGTCAGATTAGGGGGAGGGCGAAACTTGAAACTTGACTTGAAATAAAGGTCGATTTAAACATATTTGAAGTAAAAACTGGGTTAATGCAAGGGTAGAATCGTTCATAAGAATTACGGACTTTTACTTTGTCATAAAAATGTTCATATACTTTCAACTAAGTATTGATATTTAGAAGAAAATTACTAAAATATTTGCAGTTTCAAATCAAACTTTTATCTTTTATAAAATTATTGACAATTATAAGTTAATATATACACACATAGCCTTAATTCAACGTTGAATACAATATTTATCTATTGAATATGATTTTTCATTCGCATTAAGCGGATTATATTCTCATTATATCAGTTTAATATCTCAATATAGAAGATTCTTTTATTCCTTTTGTCAAACATTTTGATTTCTTCAAGAATTATTTTTTCAACAAATTTCATTTTTGCGATCGCTTTAAATATTATTTTGATTGAATTATATAAGTTAATAATAATATAAAATGTCTGGTAGAAATTAAGTTGTTAAACGAGTTATAATCTAACAATATTGTCAAACCTGGTGTGACCGAAATGTCAGTATATATTGCAAGCTTTCTTTTCTGTACGAGAGACCTGCAAAAAAGCACACATACACATATATATAAGAAGAGAAAAGTTGCAAAGATCAGTGGCAAAGTTTTACCTTTAAAGCCTACGTCTGGTTCGCCAAGAGCCACGATTGGCTCACGGATACGGTGCCTTGACTGACGTTGAATTACTGCCTCAGATGTTCGTTATCACGATTAGCACCGTTACGTTCCTAAACCGTTGTTTTAACTCACACAAACGAATGTTCTACATCGGCTCGCTTGTTGTCTCGCGTGTTTCGGTACGCTCTTACGTGCAATGCAATTAAATCAAGTCGTTGTTGACATCATGATGGCTACGAAAATTAACTAATTGTGGGATCGAGGAATTAAAGTTTTTTATCTACAATAATGACATGCTAGTGAAACCAAAATTTCGCGCTGATATTAACAACGATCGTTCATAATGTTTCAGGCAATACTTCTCGGAGATAATTTAAATTACAATACTTCAGTTCACCCCTTGTTGGTGATCTAGTTAAAACAAAATATATTTCTCAGAATATTATAATACATGAATAAAAAGATATAATCATTTGGTAATGTTTTCTCAAATTAAAATGTTAAAGACATGCGTGTTTGTTAGTTTGACATCAGTTTGCATTGCACGTAATATTTATTTTAAAATATATTTAATGTCAGAATTCAAATTATGTTGCTCTTCTGTGCAAACATTGTCTACAAACAGCAGAAGTACAGACTAATTAAATGTAGTTATAGCAGTTTTCTCATGTTATATGACTTCATTTCCTTATGTTGGGCTGTTATGAATTAAAACGCGTGGTACTGTGAATCAGAAAGCTTAAAAAATGAAGTCTCCTTTTTTTGTTGTCCTTGCATACGTATTGCTTATTCATTTTTAATCGTTTCAAATTGATGATAATTAGAATTTCATAATTCAGTAGGCAAATTTAAAGTAGAAAATTTCATAATGCTTTATTGAAGTAAAATAAGCATGAAGAAAAAAAAATAATTTTGGCATAATATATATCTTAAGATCAATAAAAATGATAACTATATTGCGAATGTTTAAAAGTTACAGGTATTACACGAAAATTTAATTTGTAATAAACGTGGTATCTACTTGACTGAATAATAATTTTTCATGATTTATTCATTATGTACAAATTATTTCGATGCCCCGTTTTCACCCCACTTTTTCGAGGTAACACTATATTATCCCGTTTCACCCTAACTTTAATAAAATATGAGATTATGTATCTTTCATAACAATGAAGGTATTAAATTCATGAAAAATTAAACGAACACTTCAGCGGAACGGAAAAAATTGGCAAATTCAAAATTGCGATACCTTTGTCTGCTATTATCATAAAACAAATTAAAATTACTTTTTCAAATAAGCTGTTGGAATTTTTCTGATCAAATTCTTGGAACAATTATTTGTATTTTCTTCGTATCTTATTGAAAATAAGCATATTAATTAAGAATTTGAAAAGTAAAAAATTACAAAATATCTATCACGTTTCTGTAAAATGAAAATTTGGCGAATGCAAAATTTTTGGATATTTTATTCAAGGGTGAAACAATTTTCTGTGATTCCTGAGGTCTTATAAGATTTTTCATTCCAGCCTTGAAGTGATATCATAATTTTTTTTTTAAGACGTATATTTTATACAGTAAGATTTTTTTGGATGTACGTGAAGAGCAGATGATAAGATAAGCAAATTATAAATAAAACATCGAACATCCTGGAGTATTTGTGTACTCGTACATCGTCGAAAACTGTAACGACTACTTTGAATTTCATAAGAGGGAGTGAAAGCTTGGAAAGTGGAGAGATGCAAGGGGATATGAAACAGAAAAAGCAGGATCAAGAAGGGTCGAATAAATTTACGAAATGTGTAGGGGTTAATAAGCTTAAAAATTTAAGTAGAAATATATTGCGTGTATTGAGATATGTATAATTCACAATTTTTTCACAACCTTATAGCAGTATAATCACAATTTCTCTTGGTTTATAATACTTGAATATTACAAACAATTACATTTCGGTCGCTTTGGGAGTTTTTTTTAGTATCGCAGCAAAAGTGAATCACATGAAAATTGAGAAGATTATGAATTGACGGATATAATTCAATGTTCAAATTGTATCATTCAAAATAGTAACCAATACCTTCATTTTATGTTTTCGGAAATTACGCTCTGACAGATCATTATCATTTAATGATATCGTTAAAATCGATTAAATACCAATCTTGCAACAGTATTTTACATTATTCGTGATTTATTTCTGTCATATCAAAAGTCATAATACAATTTTATATGAAAGCACATGAATAGGTTTTATATTTAAGCAATTTTTTCTTTCATTACATCAAAAGTTATAGTTAATGTAATTACTATTTAAATTTAACTCAACAATAAAATAAATTTTCCATGTTTCTTCATAGAAGACTAAAAATGAGTAAATAATAGTTTAAAATGTTAATGCTTCGGATTATAATATATTCTTAATTTTAATTATCGAAAAATTCTCTTCATTTAAATTAATTAAATTTCATAGCATTACATTTACATTGCCAGCATGTTTGTATAGAAAAATTATATCCAACACGAAACAATTAAAAGCACAATATTACGAATTGCAAAAAGTTTGCCTAACAAACAGAAATAAAACTTACTTTTGTTCTATCAGACGCAACTTTTTATTGCATATAAATATTCTTTTTTATATGTTTTTCAATTCAAAGCGTTAAATAAAAATGATTTATCGAAATAAATAATTACTACAATATCTGACTATTCAACACCCCTTTGAATGGTTTCACGTTTCAAATATTTCACTATTCTAGTTACGTAAAATTTACACGCTTTGTGAAACAAACATTTTGCGCTTTATTGATGGACAATCAATTTTTATTCTCTAAATTGATATCACTGCAGATACAAAATTAGCCAATTTTATTTTTTCAAATAACAGACAGAAAAAAACAACACATTTCTTTCTTCTTCGTTTATTTTTTTGTGTGTCTTCTCGCTTCTTTTAAATTACTTGACTGTAAATAAAGATACGCAGGAAAAGCAGTGTTCTTTTCAAACAAAAGAACTGCAGAAAAAATATCTTGCGCTCTTGCAATAATGCTTGCTAAATGTATGATGCCGTTAAGTTTAGTGGATTATGCTACATGTAGGAAATTCGTATATCTTCTTGGATATAAGGTACCAAGTAATAATAATACTAAAGCAAGACTTTAAACTGTACAAAATTACATTAAATGTCACATTAAAAGAGATCTTAATATTGCTTAACCGCGGATAGGTTTTTGACCCAATTTTTCAAGTGTCTAATTTCAGCGACATATTCTGTTTCTGTTTTTCATATTATAAATTTGCATTACATTTTACAAAAACCCACACAACAATGTCCTCAAAATTGCACCTACATAATGGGTTAACGGTATAACCATTGCGACAGGTGTATAAACACATACGGCATTTTATATTATAATACGCCAGCCAATGTAATAATATAAAAAAAAGTATTTTCAGCACGCTGAAAGGTATTAAGGTTAACGAATGTAAATTATGTAAGGAATTAGACTAAATTAAGCACAACCAAATATGTGTTTACTCTTAAACACTTCGCAAATAATACTCATGAAAATGCATTTTTTTCTTCTGTATCTTTTTCATCTTTCCTTTACTTTTCATCAGCGTTTTGAAGTTTATCTTTATTTGACCAAAGTTTATGAATTTAGAGTAATTTTGACGTTTTAAAGTAATTATAGAAATAGTATACTAGGTAATTTCATCTAGCTTGTTTGTTGTTGGGGTAAAAAAAGAATGGTAGTTTTTAATTGTCTTAAAAAATCGTTGTTTCGTCGAAGCCCAGTACGATGAAGCGCCAACATATTTTTACATATCACAAAACATCGCGCTAGCGTGTTCTGCCAAAAGTTTAATAACAGTTTTTTGACTTTCACCGCACTTACACTTTCTAGCTGGTCGATAACGGCGGCCGCGTTTGCTAAGTAAATTATCATCCACCACAATATTTTCCTGCCGATTAGATGAACGAATTACATAATCATGATTTTCCTAAAAGATTATTTTTGTACTTATTAAAAGCGTGCAAAAACTTATTATACAAAAAAATCAAAAGATAAACTTTCGGGATCATGTTTGGAGCTTATCAATTTTATGAGTGTACACTTTTTTCACAAAGATGAGAAAAAGTGCAGCGAAATCGTTCATTTTTGCCGGCAATAAAACACGAAAACAGAACGATTTTTTTACCAAAAAACTTCTTCTCGATGTTATAACATCAATGATACACTATCAGAAATAATCTGTTAACTATAAAAATGCTATTCTCTTAAAGCAAGTACTTTTATGAAAAACTGATTTATGATATCTGTCAGATTGTGCCATCTACCTAGTAAATAACGAAGATTTTAAGTTATGCATATCAGTAGTGTTTTTATTTTCTGTTCTGTTACTATGAAACAACATCTACAGTTAATTTCAGGATTTCTTCTTATACAAAAATTTGATTTTCAAAATGAGTCGTAAAGTGCGCTATCTGTTGCGTGACGTTTTTTCTAACACTTGGTGAAATTAAAATCATTTTTTCATTTAACTTAACTCCGGGTTAGGTTTAGTTGACAATTTAATGAAAAGCTTTTGAAAAATTCCATATTTGTGTATTAATATTTTATAACTAAAATTGAAATTTCAATATGTATATTCTATTTTATAATTTAAATTGAACCTTTTCTCTTATTATACAATTTATTATTTATACAATAAATTGCATTTATTATTAACTTAAAATTATTATTTCTGTTCTCTTTATTTTAAAATTAAATTAAATATAAATAATTTAGGAACTTAATAACTGTTCATAATTACGACAAATATTTTACATTGATTTCAACTTCTATTAAAAAGTTTGTTTTATTTGATTGAATAAATAATATCATAATCAATGGTACGTACTTAATATAGATATATTTATTGTATAATTGCTGAAGGTATATATATATATATATACATATATACTCAAAATTTTATGTTGTATTTTTTAAATTATATCAAGCTCAATTTTTATTACATTGAAACAGGCGGAACTTTGAACCAGGGATATTAAAAAGATTCATCGCGTTAGCATTAAATTATTTGATTTATTCTGAATCAAAAGAAAATATTCTTCTCGTAAGAAATTCTCAAATTTAAAAGATTTTTTTCTCCTAACAAGCAGAATTACTTTTATCAAAATTTCGAGCGGAAAATTTTCTTATAAGAGTATTCCGATATTCATAAATGGACTATCCTGAAAGTGTAGATATTTATGGTGGAAAAAGTACTGCATAATTTATTGTAAGAACGGTTTATCTAGTATCTTTAGATGCTGGCGAAGTCACTTTTTCATACGAATCGTATGAAAGTATTTTCATTTTCGCAATAAAAATCTGAAAGAGAATTGTAGTTTATGAATAATACTAATCTAATTAAACTATAAATTTACGTTTATATTTAGGTTGAGTGCTATTTCGCTTAATAAAATTTATCATTTTTTAGTACTTATGGTGAAAATATTGTAATCCTAAAAACTGTTTTTTCATAATAACTTTTATTTGTATATAATATAGTGAAGCAACACATTTTGCATTTTTATTATTTTTTTCTTTTTTGAGTCGGATTGTAAGCCCAAATCCAAAATTAAAAATAATAAAAATGTTAGTTGCGTGTAATTTGTAAAAATGCCCTTCTCTTTTTTGAGATTTCATTTTTTTGTTTGCTTTATCACCACCGTAAAACGATTAAGTACACAAGTTGATTTTCACATTGCATTCAGAAGTAAAATATACGCATTTCAACGGCAGCGCCATACAATGACCCTTGGGAAACAAACTACCGCATTGATGGTAATTTCGAATGTTTATTATTTAACATTATCAAAACGACATAGATCATAACTTTCAATCGAACTAGATGTAACAATAGACAACCATTTTCTACATGCAATTATATTCAAATTGAATCGATGAATGCATAATTTAATTTGTCAATAATTCTTATACTAAAAAGAAATAAAAATAATAAATTATAACACAAAATTTATTTTTTTTTCGCAGTGACAGAATGAAGAAAATAATGTTGCAAAATATTTAACACCTGCGTATGTCAAAAAAATGTAATATCTAAAATTGTGTTTCATATTTTTATACTTATTATATCGGTACTATATAGCGTAATATTCTGTCATGCTGTTCTCTGTATTATATATACATGCTGAAGTACTAAAGGAAAATTATTTTTTCAGCTACAACAAAATACGATACTTTTATCAAGCTTTAAGACTAGTAAATGTAAATTTGAAAACTGGTACTTTAAAATAAATGCTATTTTTATAAAAATATGTTTCCATTATTTTTATATTTACCATAATAATATAATTATTCTCTATTTTCTTTTAATACTTGCATTTTTATAATTAATATTTTACAAATCCAAAATAAATGATTGTTATTGTAAATATAAAATTTAAGTAAAGATAAACGCTGTAACAATCATATTTCAGAAACACTAAAATATTAAACAAATAAATAGTATTGCATGTAGAAGTAGATAAAAATATTGTTGTGTCATATAAATAAAAGTTAGTAAACCGTTCCTCGTTTGTGAAGTTCCGAAATATTTACTTTCTACTTCACGCAAAAGCACGGTTTCATGCTACGCTCATTATACTAACACATTTGGTAGGAGATATGCGTTCATAAAAGTTCAAACTATCATAATTTTGTTAATTAAATAGGTTCATTTATGAAACTCTTATACAAAATATTTATAACCTAAAGACGTTGTCTGAAGTATTATTCTATAAACAAAAGACAAAAGTTTTTTAGTACTATTTTATAGTAGCCCTTTCATACTGTTATTGAATAAGTTATGCTGCTATAATATTTATGTCATAATGTATAATTAAATTAAAAACTTGAATTTATGTTACGGAAATATGTTTAATTAAATTTGTATAGTTAAATAAGATATGTTTAATTTTCTTTTTATTTTTATTAATATGATGTAAAATAATTACATGAAATTAAACTGACATGCGGTTACTATTTATCATGCTGTTATTTTGTATAATATATATACATATATTAATGCAATATGAAAAAAATTCTTGTGTACAATGATATTTATACAATTCAATATACAGTGACAGTTTTCATTCCAGCAAATAGATAAGTCAAGAGGTTCGACTAAAGCACAAATTACATTCCAGTTTGTATAATCAATTCAGTCTTTTAATTACAATTTAACATCCGTATGACTAAAATTAATCTACAATTTAAATCTTTCTTTAAGGAACTTTGAAGAGAAAAATGGTGTTAAGTTTCAAATTAACATTTTTCATTATACCTTAAATATAGAAACTATATTTTGTATTTAAATTTAATTGAGATCTCAAATTATCAAAAATAGTGAAGTTCAATTATTTTTCTACTTTTCTGAGTTCAACAATTAAATTATATTTTTAGAACAAATGAAAGACTTTTTTGCATACGTTAATAATGTGAACCAAATATTTCACTGCACTATTTTTGATTATAATTAAAGTATATTCTTATTATTTTACAGAAATTTTGACAAAGAAGAATTATTTTATTGATATTCAATTAAGTTAATTTTAAAACTTTTACCAATAACCCTGATTCCAGTCCACGAATTTGATGCCCCATTTTAGTAGATCCAAAGTGTTGACTTTTGTAGGAGAGGTACTAGTAAAAAAATTATAAACATTATTTTTAATTTATTGAACATCATTTTTAAATAAAAATGTGTAACTTTGTCATCAAATTCATTTTTGTCTGTATTTCCAAAATGACGTAGGATTCCCATACCAATGTGAGGGTTGAACACCCCAGTCTTTTTTGATAAAGTCTGCCACCCTTTCGCCGATCATCATGCTAGGAGCTGCCGTGTTGCCGGATGTTACCTATGAAAAGTGTGAATCACTTATAGATTCGAAAATTTGATAAAAGTGTTCAAAACGCGATTGCAAAATAACAGAAAAAACTGTCAGAAATTAAATCAAAATATGAAATCGTTTTTGATCGCTGATTTGAAAAAATACTGAAATATTTTACTAATATAATTATTGGAAATACGATTTTTTTTGAAAAAAAAAAAAATTTACAAAAAGATTTCTGTGTTTCAAAGATATACTATAAAAGTTAAAAAAACTCTTAAAAATGTTTAAAATAGAGAAGCGTGAAATGATTTGAAATGAGTTAAATTTTATATGACAAAGTTTCTTCCGAAAATTAACTCTCAAAACTTGATACACACGAAACTGTGCGCGCAGCCGTAAATTAATAGTGTGTTACAAAAGATTCAACAATCGTCGAGATTGTTCGAAAGCCACGAACTTGTGACGAGGGTTCTCGTCTCTTGTATCGCTTGGTTCGCGCTAATTCGCGGAATTGTTTGTGCAATTATTATCTATGAATAGACAGACTCCAGAGTTAAGTGAAAGGAGTACGTTAGGTTGGTATATTGGTTAGATGTCTATGAAAACAAAATAGCAAAACTGATCGTCAGTATATGATGATTTGCAACGATTTTGAATACAAGTTTAAGTTTGACACTTTGCTTGTGAAAGGAATATATCTGATGAAAAGCTATATATTCTCGCGACAGAGGACATATAATTTACGCTTGTATACACGTGAGAGAGGCTTTGTTACAATTTCGCTATAATATATACAAGACATTTGAATTTGAATGAGATAAACATTACAATAACATTACACCCAAATTGTATAAACAATGTCATATTTGTCGTAATATCATTGTTAATTACAAACAAATGTAAAGTCCATTGTAAGTTATTTCGAGAAATTCAAATGTTATTTTACTAAACCTTCCTAACCATTGGCATAATTGATGCATCAGCAACTCGCAATCCACTGATTCCGTAGACCTTCAATTCCGGATCTACAACGGCCATTGGATCGTTAGAGGGTCCCATTTTACAGGAACCAACCTGATGGTTCTCTGGTCCTGTGTCTTGCATTACTGCACACCTCCAATACTCAGGACTTCTAAACGTAAATCGAGCACATGCTGGAATAGGTTGGTTTCCCATGACAGGGAAGTGCTTTTTCATAGCTGTTGTATTAACTAATTCCAGTGCAACCTGAATGCCTTCGACTAGTATGGCTGCATCCAATGGATCACTAAAGTAATTAGCAGTGATGAGAGGTTGGGCAAATGGATTGTTACTTCTTAAACGTAGAGTTCCTAAAAGGACAAAGTTTTAATAATCAATATCATAAGTTGCAAGTTTATGATTCTTTGAACTGTATGCACTTAGAAGAATTCATAATCAAATTTATTATCTAACAGTTTCTTTGAGTATCTAAATAGTTGTTTGAACTATCTAGATAGGCAATTTGATTATTGATCCTTTTTCAGTGTGTCTAACCTCTGCTCCTTGGATGCAATAAAGTAGGAGAAATACTGATACTTCGTCGATTATTATCTAAAAGTGCTCCAACTTCTCCAGTTGTCGCACAAGCAGCTTGATATCCACCGAAGAAAAATTGCAAATCCGGATGATCGTACGATGCATAACTCGATGGAATAATTCCGGTAATTTGCGACAACCCGGTGGAAGACATAGGACCGTTTCTAAAGGCAATGTATTCTGTAGCTGCGGCCCATGTTAAATCATACTCATTTGGTTCATTTATTGTCCACGAAAGTGTGTAGGACACGTGGTTGATTACATTTTCTCCCACGCCTGGAAGATCATGTACTAAAGAAACATTCACAGCTTTTAAATGATCTTTGGGACCGATACCGGATAATAATAATAGTTGCGGCGAATTGACAGTGCCACCTGAAACAATGACTTCGCGCGACGCCTTAACTACATAAAACTGGCCATTCTGAAATTCAAAATTAGAAGATTAGATATATTTTAATTCTTGATAATCAGTTTAATGAAATATAAAATGCTTACGTTAAAATACTGAACGCCGACAACTTTCTTATTGTCGGTTAGAATTTTGGTAACCGTTGCATTAACGATAACATGTAAATTGGGCCGATTTCTCACTGGTTGCAGAAAGGCTCGTGAGCTACTAACTCTTGTGCCTTGTTTAGATGTAAATTGAGCCACTGTAAATCCAGTGATCCGATCACCATTTAAATCTTCGGATACTCCTAAGCCTAATTCTTTTGCAGCACCTAATATATCCTCCGTAAGTTTTGGTTGCCAAGGAAATCTTTCAACATTTAATGGACCACCTGTTGTATGATACTTTGTCCCAACGCGAAAGATTTCGGTATTGTTTTCAGAGCATAAAAAATATGGAAGTACCTGCAAAAGAGATGATAATAATTTTGCGTGTAGTTTTTAACTTTCATTTGAACTGTCGTTTGAATAAATCTTCGCAATTCTTACTTCCTCCCAAGTCCATCCTATATTACCAAGTGCCGCCCAGTTGTTGTAGTCTTTTGCATGTCCCCTTATGTACATCATGCCGTTATGTACAGAAGTTCCCCCAAGACTTTTACCTCTGGGCCAACTGCACGAGCCGCCCGTAGATAAACACGCGGACTTTTCATTCGTTGTTCGGTACTGCCAATCAATTTCTGTCCCTAAATTCAATTATATTCAAATTATTTAATTATTCTGACGTATTTCATTGACAATGTAGAATTGTTTTTTTAAGCAAATAGTACCTAGAAACATAGCCACCATACTAGGTATTGTCGTTCCAGGAGGTTCATCAGGGCCGGCTTCAATTAAGAGAACTTTCCACTTAGATTCTTCGCTTAGTCGTGATGCTACTACAGATCCAGCACTACCACCTAGAAAAGTCAACATTTATAGACATGTGACTTTAAAATTGCAAAACATCCTCTTTGATAAATTAAACAAAAATTGGCACTGACAAATGACACATTTCTAATTATAACATATAAATAACATAGACTTTTAGAAAATTAAGATATTCAATAATAATATTAGTGTTACATAGTTAATTAATAATATTAGAAACTATATTTTAACAGTAGTTTATTAAAAATAAAAAAAATTGAAAAACAAAATGTATGTGAAAATAATTGCACGAGACATTGGATAATGGTTTTATTGATACGTTGTAACAATTCGCAGGCAATCAGAAATTTCCCTTGGCGCTGACATCGCTCGCTTGTCAGCTTATCCACATCAAACCGCACATTTAATCAAACGTACATGTGAAAAGTCCAACTCAACACCTTCTTTTGACCCTTACTGGGTAATCACAGAAATCAGGTCTCGCATGCACCACGAACAGGTTTCCTTTGTAATCTTAGATAAATAACTTTAATTATCAAATCACTTGCGTGTTTATTAATAGCATAAAATATTTGTTAAGAATTTATTAATGTTTAACGAATAATCTCATATAAGTTATTTAATTAAATAAAAAAAAACATACAACAAACTAACAAAAAAAGTACAAATGTGAATAATACAATTTTTAAATAAAAGGTTTTATTTTTATTTTAAAATTGTATAAGATTCTGTTTTATTTTGTCTCAACTATGTTGCATCAGTTTGTGACGTGTAGATATTTTTCCAACAATTTGCATTCTATCTTCAATGACCCATTAAATATCCATGGTACTTTCAAGTGTTTGCGGTGTGTGATCTACATCTCTCTACATATATGTATCGTACGAAGTACACACGTTCAAAATGCAGTATGCATATACATGCTCCATGTATAAGTTATATACTGCGTTTGGGTAGTTGTAGTTAGATTTGAAAATTTGAAGTATGTCTGAACACGATAATACTCAATCGAAAATTCAAGATTTTTCTGCAAAATTCTCAACATATCAAAGACTACAAAAAAAATAATAATAAAATCACGTGATTATATATATATAATATATATATTTTTATATAATATGAAAATAAAAAGTAAATTAATTTTAATGTAAATAAAAAATGTCAAATGACAAAAACTACTCTATACAAAAGAAAACCAACCAAAGAAAATTCTGAAGCAATCATAAACTTTGTCAAGAATAATAATGATTGCAGAAAAAGTTCCCTTCATCAAAAGACTTTAGATGAAAAATGCAGCAGTTGTATATTATGTTTTATACGTATATCCAGTAATAAAGATTTAACGTTATTGCGATAAAAGGGACTTGATGTTGATTGGCTTTAAAATTTCTTTATATACATGTAAAAAATAGTTATTTCCATTTTCTATAACACATAATGTGTAATAATACTTATGTACAAATAATTGTCTTAAATTGCTCTGTTAAGTTTGTTTTTTCGAATTAATGTTGCACGAGAACGAAAGTGTTAATAATATATTTAGTAAGCCATTTGATAGTAACAATCAAATTAGTAAAGTTAACGAATGCATTTTGTGCAAAAAGTCTATTTAAAATAAGTTAAAAGTATTCATCTTTCATTTAAAGTAAGTAATTGAATTACTTTGAATTAATTTTGCATTCACGTAATGAGCTAGCAAAGAAAAATTATTGACATTCAGTAATTAGATTTCTACCTACAAAAGTTATCCTCAACTAAGTATGGGACAACTTTTCAATACATTCTTTTTGTTTGAAAATTATTTTTATATTATAATATGAGTTTTATTCAGTATATAAGTATAATGTCATAGGATTATTTTTCTGTAAAAAGATATTAAAATATAATTTTCGAAAAAAATCATAATACAAAAATATTTTATTCAGAACTCTGAATAATAATGTTTCAATATAACTCAGACACTTCTGCACATAAAGCTTAATTCCAGTTAAGGTGAGATTCAATGAAGATAAAAAATCAACTTTTTTTTAATATTGACGAAACCTCAATTTCATGTCTAAGTGCGATCAAGGTTACTTGACTAATGATCCATGCATTGATCAGTGACTATCGTGTAACCGCAAGTGCTTTCTAGAGCTTTAATAAATAATGGCTGAGTAATTAGGGATTTGATCACATAATGTGGCCCACCGCCATAATTCATTTATCTGATTTCACAATTTGATTTCTACACTATGATTTTATAATTCAATAACCAAGTCGGAGTAAATATAGTTTTGCATTGTTTAAAGTATTTCCTTAAAAATTGAATATTTACAACCCTCAATCAAATATCCAAACTAATTTGTTATTTTCTAAGTGCGACCTGAATTATATTGAGATGTTGTTTATTTATATCTATTTGTTAAATTGCTATTCATATTCTCATTTTAAATACCATTCCTGGAACAGAAATAATTTATTTAGTACAGTACAATTTATTTCTCGGTAATAATTGACTGAAATTCAATTTTCGAGAAAATCCGTATACTAAATCAAAACCTTTAGTGTGCCTTAACTACGCACCTGTTCAATGTTCTAACAGATTCTGATTAATGAAATGAAATTACTGGATCAATACTTTTTTCAACAGCGTGTGCATATGTTATTTAACATATTTCATTTTTCATTAGCCTGATTAACTTGTGTCAACATGAGGTTCAGTTAAAAGAAAGTAAGAAAACAATATTTCGTTTGAAAATAAATATGCAAATCAATAATTTGCTTTTAATTAGTTTCGTTTGTTTTAATTCTCACTCAATTTTTAAAAGATTCACTTGAAAAATGTAATTTTAAAAACAATTGTATTATTTTGCAAAAATGCAACTAACTGCAATAATAGTTATTGTGAGCTACAATTTTAATAATAAAGTACAATTACTTTGATTAATGCTGCATATTTGATTTGTTTCTATTTATGACTAAATTTAGTTTTAACAGTGCAAATTTAACTTTACATAAAGATTTTCAAAAGATATTTGAAAAACTGATTATCTTAATGAGATAATATATACATTTTTAGAGGCAGAAATTTGTTCATTTAAGTTAAAACAAAAGTTTTCGTGAAAAGTGAGATCTCTTATCAGATAGAACGTTATACTAATCGAAATTCTAAAGACATACAAACAACAAGAATTCACGTTTAAGCGTAAAAGATTAATAGTAAATCGTTTTTCTTGTTCAAAGCAAATGTAATTTCTTAATGATGTCATGAGTATTTGTTTGTTTGAATCAAAATACAAAAATAATGTGCCTTCAAAATATATAAAATTAAATTCTTTTCAGTTTGATAAGATATAATATAATTTCTTTGTTGCTTCACTTTTCTGAATTGTAAAGTTTTCCAACTATGAGTCATATATTTGTCGATTTAACATACGCTTTTATTGTAAAATCATTTCACAACGCCATTTACTTGTAAAATGATTTCAAAACGCCAATATTTCCACACGAACTGGCAAACGCTCACAACTATGAACGTATTCGAAATGATGTCTTTCTCTTTTGTTTTCCATCGTATGCATGCGGCGGTAGCATGTTACTGAAAATCAACGGAAAACGAAAGGCAAGTTGGAGGAAACAAATTGAATTACTTTTGTTCTAATATTAATTAAAAATCGCGTTTTCAAGAAAGTTTTATACAGAAAAGAGAATAATGACAAAAAAAAACTAGCATTAATCTATTTATGAACTTAATTAAAATAATACTTAAAGTGAGTTTAATGCAAAATAAAAAGTTAAATTAAGTTCCATAAAAGAATTAAACATTCATTCGAAATATATGAAGAATTGCTTGTTCTAAAACTGTCATGTCAGTTACTTCAGAAATTTCAAATAGAATTACTATTGGATTATATAATAACGTGCGATGATTAGTGATGAGCAAAATACATCATACATAGAACACAAAATGTAAATTCATATTTTGATAAGATATTGTCATGTTTTATAATGAATAATAATAATACAATAGCGGTACACTGTATTGATCATATTCTTACAACTTTATTTAACAATTTCCTTACAATTTTTTATTATTAGTACTTTTTTCTAGATTTTTTCTTTAATGACATTTTCAAATGAAATTCACAATTATTCTATATTACAAAGGTTAATATTTTGCTTACAATTGTTGTAAAAGTCATGCCCTTTCTATTGTTTTTCACTTGCAAAAATTACCAAAAATGTGAAAAAAATACTTTATCCCTTTTTCACTGTAAAGGGAATCAGAAGATGCGACTTCTTCGAAATTGAAGGAAAATAAATTTATTCTATGATAAAATAAAATTTAAATAAATTTTTTTTTTAATATTTCTTAAGCAGGGAAAATGTGAAATCACGTTCGTAATTTCAGTTACGTACTTCATTAAATAAACTTTTAAGTAGTTTCTAAGGAGTTGTGCGAATTTGTTCTGAGCATACTATAGTAATGTCGTCTGCAGAGATGCACATTTTTATCGTCGATGAATGAAGTTGTTGACGCCATTTCTTATTATAAGATAGATTATCACAAAAGACCGATCAATGAAGTGCTCCATTAAATAAGTTCTGTATTGCGTGAAAAAAAAACTGTTTGGTATGGCACAAAAAGTTGCTTGAAAAATAATTACAAATGAAAATTCATGTTATTGCATGAAATTTGTCATTCACTTGTAAATAGAATTTGTTTAAATATCCAACAATTTATTGCAATATATTAAGTTACTTCCTGTTATTTATGTTTGAAAATTGTTTGGAAACAGACATTTATTGCAATTTTTTGTTGTTCGAATTAAATCCAGTTCACTTGCTTCAATCGATACGTATATCTATTTTCAACGTATTTCTTTATTAGGGTTTTTTCTATAGAAGTATATTGTTTTATCGTTTGTCTAGATTATCGTCGAATCTTAATGTACAAATTGTCTAATAGTTTGTAACAGTTTATTCGAAGTTAATTTTTAAGTGTTCAATAAGTAAAGATTTTAAATTGTTAGACACTTGTTAGCATAGTTGGCTTCGACTGCTGTACAATCAAGATTGGTGTTAAAGAAGATTTTATCTGACTTGAGCGAACTTTTTATACAGTTAGATAAAGCTCCATTAGCTATTTTAGTATCAGATCTATTTTCCAAAGAAAATATATTTTTATAGCTACATACGACAAAAAACAACTTAATAAAGTAATGGAATTTATTTTTAACTCTTTCGAAAGTTTTAATTAAGTGGATATAATGTAATTCATTGAAATTCCTTTCGCATTTATTAAAATTTTGATATTTTGTGCAATTAAAAGTAAGAAATGAAGATATTCTTTGTTATAAAAGTCTTCCAGAAAATAAAACCTGTAGTTTCCGCCACGACGGACTAATTTTCTCTGGCGCTTTCAGCGTCACTGACTTGGCGTATTCTGCATAACCGACATATCAGTGTGTTGGGAAATTAGATCAGAAATGTACGATTATGGAACATTACCACGCGAGGTGTGTGAAATGTAAGATTTCGGTGTTCAAACCAATGTAATAAGGTGGTGTGAAGATCCTAATCGAACATTCCAAATACATAGAAAATATTTCAGGGATAAATTCTTTCCAACGTCTGTTGGTTTTCCACACTAATTGTTCTATGTTTGAGAATTAAGGATTTAAGGAAAAATAAACAAATGTCCAAATGATAATATGAAAACAATGCAAAATTGATAGTTTAAACTTTACTTGAGAAATTCTGTATGTAAACCTCAAAAAGGGACAAATATTTTTTAATTTCATTTCAAAAAATGAATATTTTAAGTTTTTGCATTTGAAAATACCCAACGATATGGTCTGCAGTTGTATCCTTTTTAAGATAAAAAGTTTTATTTCACACTGCAGGTAAACATAAGAAAGTTTTATTGCACTTTATTAGAATCGAAATGTTTCGATATCAAATGAAAAAAGGATCGATGGATAATAAAACTGCTTAAGAATTTGATTGCAAACATTTTACAAAAACGAAATCTGATACCTGCACTTATATTGTTTCTCTATATATTATGTCGTGTTTTTATTAAATTTTTTAGAGCATTGCGTCATTATATTATTTATAATATAATATAGAAGGAATATAAACGAAGTAAGTGTGATCGATTAGTTAATCGAACCAAGTCGGTCGGTGTGGTTCGATCTCTTTCGTGTTCACATGCTAAGTTTAAGCCGATGTAAATAATTAGATCGGATTGACAAGTTAGAGTGATTTGTTTACACTTGGTGTTGCTTCGACAATTCGTGATGTCAGTGCAGGTGTCGTGTCAAGTGTGCGTGCATTGTATCGTGTTAATGTTATGTCGATAAGTGTTGTGCATTGAGGAAGAACTGAGTAGAACTGAAGATTGGTGACGAATAAAGGAAAAGGTGAATTTCAAAACATATTCTTAAGCAATAATTAATAAATAATTTAATTAGAAATTAAATATTATTACATTTAAGCAAAAAAAGTAAATAATTTTATTTCTTAACATTTTTTAAATACATATTTTGCTGATTTTAAGTTTATGACATTGTAAGAACAAACAGTAAAGTAAGAGAAAAAAATTGAAAATATCCAAGAAATGACACCTTTTTATAAATATAAAAAATTGGATCTCAACAGTGTTAAATAATTACACATTATAAAATTTTTTAAGAAACAAAATCTCGTTTATTGCAAGCTGAAGATAAATTCGTTTTTTTTTTGTTATAAAATTCCTATAGCGTATTAAAAAAATCATGTTTAATACGATTAACTTTGAATCACTTACGATTCACAGTTAATCCTCATTTAAAAGAGTTTTTTGATTGCACTTGTGAATTTTTGCTTTTACAATCTTATAATCTAATATAGATGCAATCTTATAAAAAAGAGCTTATAAAGATTTGAAATGATATGATTTTTATTATATCCTTTCAAATAAAATAAATTGAATATGTGTTATTTCACTGTCACAGTTGACGTAAAAATGTATAATACAAAAGCTGTGGTTTTTATTTATAAAGTCCACTCACGATATTTTCTTGTTAGAAGCTTTATTACCTTTCTTGTAATGCACTTAATTTAATTATTAACGCATTTAATTATTGACTTTGGATTTATGATATTAAATATATTAATATAATTACATTAAATCCTAGTGAATACAATGTGTTAATAACTAAAGAATTTTATTTAAAGTTACACATGTATTAAATATTAATTTTGTTAAACTGATGAAGTTTTAGTTGACGTTTTTATATACATAAATGTCTTATTGTATTTATATAAAAATGTATATTTTATTGCAAATATTTATTTATATTTGTGAATTCTTTAAATAATATACAAGATTGTCATTTAAATAGCACGATGAAACCAAATTTGCACGTAATATTCAAATTCCTTGATTTCATATTGTAAGACTTTGAGTTTGTTGATAACTTAGTGGTATTAGTTGCATACAAGTTAAGTAGTATTCAGACTAAATTTTTAAAATATGCATCAAAAAAAGTGGAAATACAGGCAGTGAAGTATGTACACAAAGTTTCAAATACTATTTACCACTGCATCGCCGCAACCTACGTCTGTCTTCAAATCTTCGAGGTCAAAGCCCCGTTTCTTTTTTCCACCACTCGTTTCATAAAATACAGACTAAAATTCAAGAAGCAACTTACGTTCTCCTGCATAACCATGCAAAAAAGTAAGTGACTAGTAAGATTTAGTCTAAATTTTAAATGTGCTGAATGCCAAAAGTACAAGAGAAAAAGTCTTTTCGTTAAGCCCTTCAACTTTCATCAAAGGGCTTTGTGATTATCAGGACGGTAGTTCAACTCCTGACTTCACTATGATTTTGTATATCATTTTAATGTTGACAGAGAAAAAAAAGAGTCAAAGTAAAAATTTATTCATTCATCATATAATGTATTTTACATTAATATAATAATAATAATATATTCTTAAGAAGAGAGTTTATTTCAAAATTGAAAAATATCAAAAACATAAATCATAATTATTGCAACAAAGTTAAAAGAAAATATTCAAAGAAAGTTATTATTGAACAAAAATGTTTGACATTAATGTAGTTAATTTGTGAAATTTGCAATTTGTGTTTCCATTATATGCATAATTTTTGTTCCATTTTTTCAGATATTCAAAGCGTTGATAATATTAAATTAAAAAATGAAGTAGATATAATTTTTTAAGTGAATTAAAACGCTTCAAAGTCATACTTCCATTTTAGTCAGTTCATTTTAATGAGGCAGATTGTACTTGATATGTTTAAGCAAAAAGGCAATTAGTAGAACTGTGTTATGTTATATAATACGTATACGAAGCAAGTTTGTATTTAAAAATGAACAATTTTGCTTGTTTTTATATTCTGAATTTGTGAAGATAAGTTTTGTATTTTGATTCTCTGATACGCAACAACAACAAATTAAACGATGCATTCGATCCATTCAAATGTCATATCAAATTTCTTCTAAATGTGCAAGGGAAATTCAATTTTGTTATTTTTAAATATTTTACGCAATTGTGAAATACACGTTTTAAAATTAAACATTCAGAAAAAAAGATAAACTAACGTTTTATTTATGAATTTATATCGAACGAATATATACACATTTACAAGAATTATCAATATTTTGAAATGTTAATATTTTCTGTTCAATTGAAAGATTGTAATTACTATTCCGAAATGAATACAATAAATTTGTTTACATAATGTAGTATTTTATTTTTTTTAGAATATAAAATAAAATACATAACTTTAATACATTTCCACTTAAAATGATAAAACTCACAACTTAAACGAAGTTATTATATGCTTTTCGGGAACATATCTGACAGACAGAAGATTGTAGAGTGTGTGATAAAAAAGGTTATGCAAACGCTGTGTGAACATTCTTTACATTGTAAAATTAGTTCGAATAAACGTTGGATTAAAAAACGGTAAAAAATTGAAGAGGGAACAATTCGACAGCAATTATCGATTTAAAAAAGTGGCTAATATTTTTTTAAACAAATAGATTTCTTTACTTGTATTTTATATCGATTTCATCTCAAATATGTCTCAAATATGTTGTAATTAGTTGAATATCTACAATCAACAGTGTTGCGAATGAATATACAATATAACTTGACATTCTATTGACATAAAAATAAAATCTGTAGTTTCAAATAACTTTAAAAAACGATTAATTATGTAATGTGATAATCCAACTGTTCCGAGTAGACATAATCAATGTTCTCATTTGAATACGTAAATTCATAATCATTTTTAACGATAAATTCAATATTAATTGAATCTTTGATAATAATTCGAATGGTAACGAGCAATTGCGAGAATTGCATTCAATATGCAAAATAAAATAGACTTCAGTTCAATTGCCGTCATTAATTTCTCGAGTAAAGGGGAAGATTTTGCGTAAGACAAGTCATTAAGGAGACCATGGTGGGGAATTAACTCGTGCCCGCGAACGTAAGTTTACTCTGGTCTGCTTCAGACCACTCTTTGGGTGTAAGTGTATTACACATTTCTCTCCTCTCTCTCTCTCTCTCTCTCTGTCTCTCTCCCTCGTTCTCTCTCTTCTCCAAGTGCTTGAACAAGTTCCCCGGTAAATACGTCCCTCGTCTCCAAATAAGCTATTTATTTTCATTATAGTAATAAAAAGTTTCATTAATTCCGAGTGTTTTTACACCGAAACTACGCCATCATTTAACATCCAGTTTTACTATACTTTATATTATAATAGTCCCGCGTGTTCATTTATTTTGCCACATTTTACCTTTACAACGTTTGTATTTTTCGTTTCGAAACATTTTGTTTGCATTTTTTTTCGTCACACGTGAACTTTAATTTACCGGTGTCACTTTCTGCGCGACGGGATTGAGAACAGTTTTTGCACAAAAACAATTTCACCACCCATCGAAGATGGTAAGACATTGTTCCTGCAATAAAGTACAAATCGGTCGAGAAACATCGTAGTACCTATTCCTCTTATATGTAAGCCAAGTGCATCTTTGTTTTGTGCTTTTCAATCAAATTTTATTACATTGAAACTGAAACAAGTTGAATCAATATTCAAAAATTAATTTCTTTTAAAAATCGTCTTTTCTTAGTTTAAGAAAGTGTTATCTTTCTCATCAAACTTATTTCGTCCCCAATTGAAAATTAATTATAAAATCGATAAAAATAACTTTTTCAATATCCCTGAAAAGTTGTAACATATTTATCAAATACGAACAAACACACAAAACAAACCTGTCTTGAAACAATTGAAGACGCGAAACAGTTTCACAAACTTTTTTTTGTTTTGCACATGCATTTTTCTTCCTTATACTATGTTTAGAAAATGTTATAGTTGATTTTTTTGAAGTATATATTTTGCATTTTACGCTGTGCATTTTCAAATAATCCAGATGATAGGGTATGGAATGCAAAGCACATATATCTCTCGTGCGTTAAATTTTTCATATTTGACATGTATAGAGAAATTGGGACTGCGACATTTCGCGACTAATTTATATGTTGTTGAAAGGACGATCGTCTGCCATTCTCTAACGGGTGTAGATTGTAGCGATTTTTATCGAAAAATTGTTTTTATTTCTCGACTATAAAAGAAGAGATAAAATAGCGGCAGTTCATGCGTGATTAATAAATCGTTAAATACTTCTCTTATTCAATTGAATTGATTAATGATTAATTAAAATACATCGATTGTATGAATTAATCGAATACTCGTTTGTTCAACTAATTTATGATGGTTCTAAATTACGAGTTTATGCAAAAATGAAAGGTAATGCTAAAATTAACGAACAAATGAATAGAATAATTACTCGATTTTATGGTACACAATGTTTTGCAATCAATAATTGAATAACGGAGTATTTGTACAAAACTATACAGAAGGGAAAACTTAAGTGTTACACCTTTTCATTTGAAGTATTGAAACGGTTCCGACAGGAATGATATCTCTTCACCAATTTAAGTGATAAAGCTTTACTACTTGAAATGATATAAATCCAATATTTTTTTTTTTGCTTATAACGACCATTTTTATTAAAGCGTATTGTGGCAGATAAAAAAACAAGCTGAAAATAAAACACAAAAATTCAATAATACATTATGATAATACTATTGAATAGTTTTTGCGAATTGTCGGAACAATGAAGAGTATTAAATAAATTTTTTATGTTTCATGAAATAATACGCTCAATTGTAACAAATAGATCATTTAATTTCAGTTAACCCTTTAATGCCTGACATTTTTTTTAATGACATGATTTTTCATTAAACAAAACGTTAATAATTATTATAATTCAGGAAAAATCGCATTAATAATTTATGATTCTTAATCTGTAAAAATTAAAGAACACATAAATGCAAACAAAATTTGAAAAAAATTCAAAATTAATTCGTAATTTTAATTAAAAGTTATTGTATCATTTGTATCATATATGATACACTATACGTTAAAGGATTAATATGTATTTACTCTGATTATATGCGCGTCATTTATTATATAGGGTTAGTCGATTTCATTTTAACATAATTTTTGAATGATAATTGAATAAATGTTATATTTTTTAAAATTATTTGATAAATAAATCAAATTATATTCAGTTAACTTTTTATCTGATATTGATAAAATTCGAATAAGAGGAAAAATGTCATGTTAAAGTAATCTACGTAGTTATATAATTATAATGTAACATGAAGAAAGTCGTTAGTAAAAATGCATGTTTCATTTGTTCAACTCTTTTTTCTCCTTAATGCTGAGTCATTTCATTTGCTCTAAACTGAAAATACTAATAAACACTTTCAAAAGTAAACTAGTGACGGAAGTAAAGATGAATTATCTCTTTGCTTTTCACTTAATTATTAAAAAAGTTCAAATAAGAAATAATACTATCTTATTTTATTTACTAATTTTTTAAATTAAATCAAAATTAATGGATAGAATGTATAAGATACAATGAAATGTACTAAATTTAATTTAATTCGTTTACAGATCAACTGATTCATATTTTTTATAAAATAATCTATTCTTTTGGATAATCGTTTAATGATAATTTAGATCTTTGAATGCGATGTAATGTATTGTACAACAATTATGTACCCTCATTATTGTGCAACAAATAATTTATATGCGTGATTCTAGGCAAAACCGCGGTAATGCTCGAATGTCACACGTGGTTTCGGTTTATACATTAAGCCGTATAATAAATTGAGAAATCAATTTTTCTTACACTAAATAACAGTATTCTTGGCTTTAAACAATATTTACGACTATTTATTTTATGCAAAATGTATCACTTTTAGCTACGTATTATTTCCAATATTTTCTAGATAAATAAGAGAAATGTTTATACTAATGTAACATTATTTGTAAATGTACAAATGAAATTTCATAAATTTGATTTCTAAAAATTATAATAAATAATAAATTAAAAATTATTTATAAAGCTGCATTAAATATTTGTAAATTATACATTTATTTTAAGCGCGTAGTATTGATTACTATGTAATATTTTTTAAATTTTGTTTCACAACATAAAATATGTCCTTCATATTTTTGATTTCAGGATTTTAATCGTTATCAGTAGAGATGTAATAATAACAACAGATAAAAGTTTGTTTGCAATATTCAAAAATACGTGCTTTACAATTATTATCAGCGCGTTTAGTATATAAAATAATGCAAATGCAGGTATGAAAACATTTCATACTGAAAAATGTTTGAATAAAGTAACTAAATTATTTATGTTTCCGTTTAAAAATGTTTTAAAAAAATGCAAAATAATATTCATTTTATTTTTCTTATTAAAATAAATATAGTTTGATTTAATTTTAAGTACAAAGTAACTGAAAGTAGTTTGAATAAATAAGAAACGAATAAAATTTGTTATTACAAATTTAATTCTATTTAATATTTTTGATATCTATATTTAAACATTCATATTTGGATGTAAAATTGAATGACCGAGAAAATGATCTCCAAAGATATGGCCTATAAAAATGATTTGAATTATCTTTGAATGGATGCAACATAACTTTGCTCTTCGCTAAAATATAAGTTTATTATTCACATCATTATGATAAACCGATCGTATTTTAAACATGAACTACAATTAGGAGATGTGCAAAGCTGAAATACGAAGCCTAACTTTGGAGTGACATGCCTTTGTTATTGAACATTGTAGACAATGACAAAGTACAGCCTGAAAGCTTGTGCAATAAGCTTCTAAATAATGTATACGATACTTATATTGTATGTTATAAGAAATTTCATTTTATATTACTAAATATTTTAAACATCCTTCTCCTCCAGTTTACTATGTAGTTTAAACATATTCAATAATAAACTTGGTTTATCTAATCAGATTTGAAAAAGTTATAGTTTAGAGTGTTTTTAATTTATTAATATAAACTTAGCAATTGAAAATATTATTCATGAAAAATAATTCAAAAAAGCAATAAGTTGAAAGACGAATCAAAAGTTTAAAGAAAAAAAAACGAAGAACATCTAAAGTAGTCGACATCCATTTACTTCTCTAATAAATTAAATGAATTTCTGTAAATATTAGTGTTTCATGTTAATATTGATTTCTTATACAAATTAATTATTTAATACACTAATTGAAATGAAAATTCAAGTTTTAATGTCATCAAACGGCAGCGTGTGGATTGAGAATATTGCTATATGATGACATAAAGTTTCGGTACGATTATTTTCAAATGTCCATCAAAAGTTTTACAGCATATATATTCCTGTACAATTGCGAATTTCTTGTTGGCATAGTTGTCACAAAGTTTTATTGCACAAAGCTTTCTATTTCAGCTAAAGTTACATCTTTGTTTCAGATTTTTAATTCAGTAAATGTTTGTCCGAATACATGTTTTTATTTTACAGAAAAATATAAAATATTTTACTTTATTTTCTTTTTTAAATGTCTATAAGAATCCGATTTTATAATAATAATATCAAATATGTTTTTAGTTTGCAATGATTTACGAATTATATACTAAAAATATCGTATTATATATTAAGTTATTAAATATCTTTATAATAATATTATGATTACAAGTAAAGTATATATTTTTTATGAAAAATTATGACAAAATCTTTTATCTATATAAAAAAATATTTATTTTCACAAACAAATATCTTATACAAATTTACATTCATCTTCTGAGTAAATATTAACTACTCGTTATCACACTTACTTTTCAGGTCTTTGTCTTGTAAATACAGAGTTTACATAATGATATCTGCACACTTGGTTAATAATACAAATTTCGGCGATAAATGATTAAGAGTTTATTTTGCTTTGCAATCATAAATAATTATTAAAGCCAATACTTTGTAAAATTGTATTACTGTTAATAGTTAATTAAAATGATAAATTAATTTGTAGACTTGAAAAAGTAATTAAAATGAGAGACTAAAATGAGAAGCTGTCATTATATTTCTGAAATGTAATTAATATGTAGAATGTAAATAAGAATAATATACGAACAAACAAATCGTTGCAAATGATATATGCATGTGACACATATGATATTTACAACGTATTATAATTTAAACAATGAATCTACTTTAAAATGACGTAAGGAAATATTAAATGTAAAACAACAAAATAGTTCAAAGTTAACCTTCTTGGGAATCAAACTTATGTCAATATAATTATGTTTTTGAGGAAAATAAAGCGATTAACCCTTTCACTATTACAAACAACATGTTTCGCTCATCTCAAATACACTGACGTGGTTTATATTTTACATGAGAGAAGCATCTAAAGCAACAAAAAGGTTAACAGCAAAATAACAAATATCGTACATAAAGTGAATATTTCGAAGAATATTTAGATGAAATTCAGCTTTGTAAAAGTATTTCAATTAAATGTCTCTGAAAACCTAAATAAACCATGAAAAAGCTGATATTGAATTCAATTGAAAATAAATGTTAACTCTTAATGAACGGTGAAACTTCCTATCCAATGGAATTGAAAATGATTAAAAGTGATCAAGGTTTGTGAGCCAACGGTTAATGAATTTAATATTTTAATTATTATAAATGGAATGCTCATAATCACAGCCTACAATTCTGATTGAAGGGAAAATAAATTTTTAATATATTTATACGTCAAGTTAATTAAATTATGCATTAAATAGTATGTATAATAATATCTTTGCTTTGTTTTAATTATTTTCTATTATTATATAAAATAGGTCGCATTATATAAAATATTTGTTACGCTTGAAATTATTTTTGCCGTCGCATTATTTACTGCCAAACTGTTTTTTAGAGTATAATTTTGTGAAAGTACTTTGCATATACTCACCACCTACGACGATGAAGTCGTACGAATAATCTGGCGACTTCACAGGAGTTATTCTTTGGCAGAGTCGCGAAACGTCTTGTTTAGCACGAATAAAATTATCTAAAATAGTCATAAATATGAGAAACTGAGTTCCCGGACAAACTTGAGCAAGACTAGGTCCCAAAAAAGGTTCTGCGCATTCTGTGACTGTTGATAATATATACGACATTCTGCAAAAGAAATGTGACAAATATTATAAAAGAGAATTAAATTTCAACTTCTTACAAGTTTAATATAAAATAAAAAACGAAATAGAATTATAAATTAAACAATTTAATGTTTTTTTTGTGTTTACTTTTTTTAATTCAATGATTCTTTTATTTTTTGTCTTGATAATAACATGACTCTGAATTAAGTACTTTTTCATGTAGGGAATTGCAAACAAACATAATGTACGACTAAACTGTTGTAGTTGTCGGCAAAACTAATTCGTGTTGACATGTACGATAACGGAAGCAAATTCAACAACAAGCAAAATTGTTTGTGAGATCCGGTTACATAGAAAAAGCCTTTTAACGCAATCCCGAGATTTTGGAATCATTGAAGCAGCAAAATGTGTGTTGTTGATATTGAAAATCATCTAAAACAAGTTACACTTATGACGATGTTATTCAAATTCTATATTTGTATTTAATATCGATATTTTTGTTCATTTATTTACAAAATTGATTGAGCTACAAAAAGAAAATAATAAACCACGCAATTACATCATTTAAGTGGAATAAAATGAATGTAATATAGTAAATTGAATTTATAAATTGAAAAATTTAATGGAATGAATCAATCTGAATCAATTCAAAGTTCATTTTAATTAAAATCCACAATAATGCACTTTTGTAGAATCGTTCAAAAATGTTTCATTGAAATCAACGAATTTCAATGAAGGAAATACTTTGTGGTGCTTTTTTTTCTCTTATATACTTCGTATATTCTTATATTGAAATCATGGTCGTATGTAAAAATATCTTTTCATTTTATAAAATGCATTGTTGGAGTTTATTTAATCTATTCGAATAATATGACAGAGCAATATCTACAAACCAGACATCATTTCGAGATATTGTTTGTTTATAAATTTTGTCTGTTTTCGGAACAAACATTTGATAATAATTTATTTTATCAGAATGTTATTATGCATTTTATATCGCCACTTGAAACATGACTTACTGTAATTGAAAAATTGACAGTTTTTACAACTGTTCTGATTTGGTATTGCCATTGTTATTAATCCATTATTTCATCTTATTAATGTCTTTTCATCTATTCAGTATATTTCCTTTTTTTATTTTTTTTCTCGTAATATTCCTTTTTATGATTTATTTTGATTGCTTTCATGTTTTTATTAGTGTGCTTCGAAATGACTTTACTTTAATTTGTTTGATTTAAAAATTTCTCGCGTTTTCTGGGTTTTTCATAATTTTATGCGCTACTTTTGCGTTTCGTTCCAAAAGTTTGTTAAATTTCTTCTTCATCTGAATCTTGCTTACTGATCATGATCTTTTCCCACGTCACGTGCTCTATTCCTTACATATCGTTTTCCTAGATCCTTTTTCTTTTATATCCCATTTTATACTCCGTCTCTTCTTACCTCAATTTTCTTTTCTTTCACTTTTTTCGATTCCTTACCTACACGTTATACCTTACGAGAAATCCATTGACTTCATTAACATAGAAACGCACTGGTCTTCTAAATAAAGTGCTACTGAATTTTATGAATTGCTGTGTTATTTGTTTTTGATCACACACGAGGAAAGTATTAAATTAAGTTAAATTGAAAAAGTTCAAATAACTAAATTTCATGCATTACTAAGATATAAAAAATGTTATTCAATATTATTTTTAATAATTTATTTCGCCTTAGGGAAGCTGAGTTTGCTCAAAAAAATTTACACTGATTAGAAAAGATAATATATTATATATTTTTTGTTGCTGTGGGTTAAATATATATTTACAAAGTGCAAATCTCATGATTTTGAACTTATATAAATTAAAAAGTATATACGTTGATCGAATTAAAATCGTGAATTAAATGGGTACAAATTCCATGATTTCATTTAATAAATATGATCGGTCATAGAGTTTTCAATCTATAACAGTAAAGGTTTACCACTAAAATTGAAACGTTGATATCATTTTGGTTGAACACATTTCACCACATCAAATATTCGATTACTAATTCAAATTATATCTTATTCAACTGAATAAATATTGCTTTTATCAAATAAACAGATTTCACATGTCGCAGTATAGTGTCAATGCATTATTACTTTTTCAATACTTTTTATGACAAAAATAAACAATTAAATTTAATTATTATGTTAAATTTCATACAATACAAAAGTTGTATAGCATTTTATGTATATTAAAATTTCATTAAGTTGCAAATGAATTTAAGATTATATTTTTAACTTTCCATAATAATAAATAACCTTGTTTCTGTAAATTTCATAATTGATTTTCATATATTTTTTTTGTTCTTTATTCATATTGATTGCATAATGTAGTAACTTATCCAAAAAATTATGTAACCAACAAAAATGTTTTCTATGAATAGATATTGTCGTTATCATAATAACTTTTTGCTCATTTTCATCTTTTATCACTGTAGTTAAAATTAGTTTTATGTTTATAGTTTCTATAAGTTAATAAATCCATCTGATTTTATAATTTCTATGTCTTTGCCCATATCTTTGTCTATGATTGAGAATCAAATTGAAATTAGAAAGACGAATTATAAAAAGAAGTATTGAAATGTGAATGATAAGACTTTGATTTTTTTCTCCACAATAGCAATCGAACTTGATTATTATACATTTTTAGACTACCTTGCTTCATCAAGTAATTTTTCATGATTAAAATTTCAGAATCTGCACTTTTCAGAAATTATATGGCTGCATAACAGGACAAAATTATATACAAAATTATATACATAAATTTAATATTTATTGTATATAAACTGAGAGAAGTTTTTTTAATTGAAATATAAAATATATTTCATGGTGTAAATTACTTTTCAAACGAAATTTTAATCGAAATGCGTATGAACTAAACTATGTTCAAAAAACTTCTTTATTATGTAGAATGAACCCGAAGATATAATTTAAACACGAGTTTTTCGTTAAAAAAAGGAAGCGATCGATAATTTTAATTTTAAACTTTTACAATTTATTCGGTGTATTAAAAAACATATGTTCAGTTCAATCAAATACCTGCATTACATCCAGAACTTAGATACTTCGTGATTTAATTAAATGGATTTATAACGACTGTGTTACCTCATAATACATATACTTATGTTTAGATTAACTTGATAACTTTCACATGTGTGACTCAGTTATGTACGCCTCTATGACTATGAATATTCACTTGAAATCAAACAGAAAAAGTCAAACTCATGAAAACAATTTCAATCTTTGTTTGAATATTATTGTCATATCGTATAACATTTATCTGAATAAATATGTTTGAAACTACCAATTTTACAACAAAAGCCCATTTATTGAAAGATGAATTTCAGTGAAGTGTCTCTTACAAAGAATTTTACTTTTACTGCATATATATTTATATATTTCTTAAAAATCTTTATAAAACTTATATGATCATAAACGAAATTAGATTTGCTTTATGGACAAGGTTTTTAAAAGTACGTTATGACTCAATTTCACTTTGAAAAACCGTGCAAATCTCATGAAAATTTCAAAGAGATGTGATACGGATCAACGTTTTTGATTAAATTTAGTGAGGCGATTTTCTTACTTAGAATACGTATAGCGTTATATATTTAATGATATCTTGCAGGATTTAGTTTCGTACACACATACAAACGCATATAGTATATATATATAATGCTGGAAACATTAGCGCTACTGGTATGCATATTATTATAAATATTATGTATTTAGATGTATTAGTGATGCGAATGAAACATGTTACTACTATCTCCTGAATCAAGGTCTATGAGGTAGAATTGCACACATCCCGTTTCACGTTTTGGCTCGCAAAATCAAATCACCGAATTTCATCACGATCGGTGACCCGAGAAGTTTTGGTCTTCCCTTGTTAACACATCAATAATATTGTAATATTAAAGTTTCAGTTAAAATGTGCAAATTTAAATCATATTAAACATTATAATGAAAGAAATGGATCATTTTTTGTCATGAATATGTTGATGACTCTCTATTTTATGTTGATTTTGACACAATCAAAATTTAATATTAAAAGAGCTTCATTATACTACTTGATTTACTTTATTATTTTTTTGTAATACAAATATTTTATCTCCGCAGCAACTTGAATTAGGCACTATGGTAACGTTATGCTTTGCATTTCTGTCATATCCGTTACAGTATAAGCCACATATGAAAACATGTGGGATTTAAGTATTTTCCACGTAATTCATATATCCATGCAGAGAAATAATCGTGCGTTTTACCACACTGATCTCGTATGAAAATTATTTATATGATTGGTATTAACCCAAATCCAGAAAATTATATAAGACTTGGAAGAGATTAAAAAGTGTAATTTTTGGATTAATAATTATACATTTGTTAGTGAAAATGTTGTAAATGTTATCTTGACATAAGTAAGCATTTGTAATAACGACTAAGTTCATCAAAAACCATAGATACTACACCAAATGTAGCAAAAAAGTGGAACACTGTGGTAGAACGTTTAATAGGAAACCATCTACCACAGTTATGTCATGATATTAAATTCCAGGTGGATAACCACTTGACTTTTCAGCTTCTAAAAATCGAAAATTCGTTAAATATTTTCGAGTAACAGCCTCATAAGTACTTACAATTTATTATAGTATATGTGACGTATAAAATAAGTTCATCTTTATTTAATTAAAAGACAACAAAGTAAATTTACATAAAATTATAATATTTAACCATGTAAAATTTACTCAGTTTTAAATTAAATTTAGCACAGATTTGTTATAAATTTTTAGTTAAATAATAGAAATTAAAATACATAACAATAGCTGCAATTATGAAATTGATTATTTAAGAATTTTGCCAACAAGAATAAAGATGTTAAAATGGAAATCTCACAAACAATTCGATTAAAGTTTCATTCACATATCGATTTGATATTTCGTCTAAAGTAAGTTTTCATACAAATATTTCGATAAATGAAATTCATTTTGGCTGACAAAACGATTTACGAACCACTTAGACTGTCATGTTATTCAAATTTCAGTATTATTAAATTTAGCAGATAATTTTAAACTAATAAGTAATATTATGAAACGACTTAACCATTATTTTTCTATGAATAAATCATACTTTAATTGCCATTTCATGTAGAACAAATTTAACAAGATTTGATTAATGCAAAATCCTTCTTCACGTCTTTTGTAATCAATAACAATATTTCGTAAATCAGATAACTGTATGTCTAAATAATAGCATTTCTATTAAAATGATATGAAACATTATTGTCTTGTTTGATTAAACACATTTTCAGTTGTAAAATGATATTTTCATTACGTACGAATATGATATGATTTATCCTTTCACAGTTGAATGATTTTGAGAAATGCAATATCTAATTTATTACGGACGAGATATTATTAACGATTTAACTATATCACTTTCTTATATGTATAACACATAATAACTTATTACATGTACGAGAAAAGGAAATATTAATCTTTAGAATAAAATTGCATATAAAGTATTATACGTATGTAAAAAGTAATGGAAAATTAATTAAGGCATCTTCACATAAATTTTTTATAAGATATTTTATTGTTATAATATAATGTACTTTGATATTAGTTATTATTTATTAGAGGAAGAGTAATATATTATTTATTAATTGAAACTATCGCGTTTGTTTCAAGTTTTAATGAATATTTATATCCATCACATTGATATTTTAAAAATAAATTAGATCATGATTTTATTATATCAGAAATTTATATTTAATGTATGAAATAGTTTCAATGAAATGGTATTATGAAACTGTATATTTAATATGATTTATAAAATCAATATGTATTTAACAGAATGAAAAAATTATACATTATCAATATTATTTTAATAATCATAGAAATACCTAATGAATCCCGGATACTACCTTAGTGATGTTTTGATAAAATGGTATTTACATTATTTAACGCTCAAAATCGTTTCGCATAAGTAAATTTGTATTTATAACCATTTATAATTGTAAACATAAAGTTTACATTGCAAAAGTAGATTCTATTTTCAATATAATTTGCTTATATACTAATGGTAATTTTGTTTTTATTCAATTTGCAAAACAATAACTAATTGCATTTACACAGTACTCATTACCTCATGGTAATATATATACCAACAAATGCTAATTAAATCTTGTTACATCAAAACTAGTCCTGTTTTATTCAAATTCGGATTGCACTAGAAAACGTTTCTTCATTTTCATTAAATACAATATTTTGATTTTGCAAAACATTAAATGATTAGATCTTGAAAGATTTAATTAAAAGGCTACATTACATTAAAAAATATAATTACTGGTTTTTTCTAATTAATGCTTTTTTAAAAAATATTTATGCAAAAAAGTTACAAAAAGTCATACTTCGGTTCTTTTTATTTTTCTAACTTGGAACATATCGTATCTTTTATACCAAACGTCGAATTGCTCGAAATACAATTTCAATGAAACTCTCAAAGTTGATATAATTGTATCTGTATTTTAATCGCATAAAATGACACTGAGTGTAAGTTGAATAACCGCGAATAAAGAAAAAGAAATCATATGATCTATAATTGTTATTATCCAAATCTTCTTCTTGTTGAAGATACTTTTGTTATTGAAGATTCTCACACTTGCATTGAATATTGTATGTTAGTGTACGTGAAAAAAGGTATGTATGTATGTATGGCGCCGTATCATTATTTTCTATGAGCTTCTTGAATGCTTTGGTTCCTAATAGTTACTAGTATCCCTTACAACTTTAAAACTCGACAAAAAAACTCGATTTTAGCTCCTGTTCTTGAGAGTTCAGATGGTGCATTAGTGGAAGTGTTACGACGTTAAGTTTATTCTTCATTAATTTAAAGAAAAATCGTTCGAGCAAGCCGCGTGAAATAAAGAGCCAAAATTTAATCGCAATCATTGCACAAAGCACATCCAAAAATTCTAATTTAAAATAAATGAGTCGGGAGAAATGATTGTACCACACGGCGCATTATTATGGTGCAATTTTATGGCGCTTCATTTGTGTGTGCGACAAATGTATCGACAACGGAATTTCGTTAAGCGTTCATTTGACGAAACGATAAAACGTTGGAAAATCCTTGTAATTGATTATCTAGCGTGACGTTTGGCGCATTATTTACCACTATGGTTCGTGATATTTTATTCTCACCGTTCACTATTTAGCACCATTAAGTTATATCACAATGTCACGTTATTAATGTTTTATGATTGTAATTTATCTAGCACTCTAAAAAATGACTCTTTATCATAACTGAGAATCTGGTTTGTCATAGCTGCAAAAAATCCACTAAATAATTTGATACGACGAAATGTCTGGTTATGTGCAACTGGGCAAAATGGATCGTGTTCGGATAAACTTACGATAAATGAATTCCAGGCTTTCTTTAGCAAAGTAATGGATATTGATGTATCGTGAGAAATCGGTACTGGATTGTACTCATTTTCTCAATTATCACGATTATCGTAATAATAAATGCACAGTTGTAAGATGAAAGATCGAAAAAAAGCAATTTGACAAAGGGTAGAAGTAAAATAAAAACTTTTCGCTGGATGAAATTTCGATTTTCAAGCAAATCCCTCGCGCACTATTTCAAAAATCATTTTATGGTGTGATTATAATTAATAAGTTTTGATATTACTGTGAGTTGCGGAAGTGGCAAACACAAAATTCGTTATATATTGTTTCAAAGTGCACATTAATGCTTTTATAACACTAAAATTTATTTTATGCACTTTTATGATCGACACTTCGCGTCTTAAGTTTCGTATTTCACTCTCGGTTGCTTTCGCGCGGCGTTGAGCAAAAAAAATGTGCGAGAAAAAAACGAGAAGTATGTTTGGCACGATGGTGAAACGATGCGCGATTCTATTATGCGGAGTAATCAATGAATTCACTTACTTTACAACGGCTGAGGCAGAGAATGAAAGTATAGCCGTACTAACTGTTAGAACCTCTCACTATGCTTGGCTTCTTTATAATTTGTCTCCCACCTAAAGACGTTTTAAACACAAACCGTTGAAAGTTGTCACACCGAGACTGATGAATAAAAGATAATATTTTTCTTAATTAATTGTCTTCGTTATTTTCAAATTACATACTTTCACACGCTCAGCCATTAATTTAAGCAGGATAGCTATTTTAATGTCTTTATCGCGAAAACTTAGCGAATTTGTTTCGCTTTAATATTACGCGCTCGAGTATATCGCGCTCTTTTTATCACTATGCCATTCTCTTCCTATGCAATTATCACATTCATGGTAAATCTTGGCAGAATATTTGAGATTTTGCTTCGCTTTGTGTTGTGTTTGAAATATGACACAGTGTTCAGAGAAAATTATTGCGACCGTAAAAAATATGTTGCTATTATTTATATTCATTAGTTTAGTTTATTATTTATAAGTCGATTCACATGGAACGAATTATTTCAAACTTACTGTTGAAATTTAGGAACTGCAAATACGTTTTGTGACAAATAAGTTATATTAAATCTAAATTTTTGTGAAATTGTTTAAATAAATGCATAATTCGAGCATTATGGTCGATGAAATATGAAAGAAAACATGAATTTCATATCATTTTCATGATTTTTGTAGATTATCTTATGATATTGATGTAATTACTTTACAGGACTTATTATGTAAATAAAATTGGAATGTAATTCAATTTTGAATATGCTTCTGGTTTTTGTCAAACAAATATTTGAGTGTATTAATAAATAATGACTGAAACTGATTGAAACATGATGAATTGTTAATGCAATACGGTGAAACAAAAATTACGCATAGCTTTTAACGAAGGTACAAGTATTGATTTTTTTTTTTTTTTTTGATTTGCGAAACCTGCGTTTGGGTAATCAACTTTTAGTGGTACTGAAACCCTTTTTCCCAAAATTAAACTCCATCTTTTCATTTAAATGTCATTCACATTTGTTGAACTGTTTTTTCATTATGAAGTGACACAAACTAACAGCTAGATAGACAGACCGACAAAATTTTTCTAATACACACAAAACAAAATGCATGTATAAAGTACAAATTTGCACATTTGTGCTGAACTCAAACTTAATGAAAATTGATTATTAACTTAATTAACACGCGAAGATTTTTTGTATTAAAAATAAACTGCAAAAAAGTTACAACGAAAATTTGACTAATTGTTGTGAAAAATGTGTCGAAATATAATAACTCATATTTTGCTAGAAAATCACGTTAAAAGCGAATCATGAAATCAAGCAAAATATAATGAAAAATCGCATTTTTTTCAATGTTTATACATATGTGACAATAAATACAAATTATTTATCTAGTACTAAATCACTTATGCCTTTAATGTATGATAAATGTACATACTTAAAAACGTATAATACGTAAATGCGATTGCAAATAATTTATAATTTAGATTTGCTAAATACCTGCACTAATCATGACTTTGTAAATTTTTCCTTTACTTTCCTTTCATTTTTAATATAATTTGATTTTAATTATTTTTCGAATCTTTTTTACGATTTATTCTTTTTAACACATTGAATAACTAACTATACATTTAGTTGAATAAATTCCTTGAATAATTAAGATAAGTTAATTAAATAGAGCATCATAATATCTGCATTTAACATTTATTTCCAGCATGTTAACTTTCATAGCGGCTCTCTTTTATTTATATCAATTTTTATTTATGAATTCGCAACTTTGCTTTATTGTTACTTCGTTTATATATGCTTATTTTAACAAAATAGAAATTGCTGTTAAAAATAGATAAAAAAAGAATATACATAACATATTAGTTTTTTACGATAATGAGATTGTATAATTTTACTTTATTATTAAGTAATTATGCAAAGTAATGAAGTATTCAATCGAAAAGTTCCAGCAAACAGAATAATCGATTAAATTCTACTTTAATTTTATTTTGATTTCCTTATTAAAAAAGTATTTAAAATAAACGCATTTTCTTTAACAATGCGCAACTTTTGGTCATATTTGAATTGACATTAGTTAGCGATAAATCCGACTGAACTATGTGGAAGTAGTATTAACCGAAAATCGAATAGAATTTTTACATTCCAAAATTGGATTCGCTACATCGTGAGCATATACTTTGTGAAAGTCTACTTATTGTGTCAGAAGTGAATCGAAATTTCCTTTTTTATCAATTTATTATAAATATCAAAACAATACAAACTGCATTTTCAGCCAATTGAATAGATAAATATTGAACAAAAAAAGAACTTTTTTATCGTAGTTTGCTCTAATAACTTTGAATTTAGACTAAATCTAAAAAAATGTTGATTATTACTCTTCGTGAACATAATTTTCATCAATAAAAGTCTGCTGTTTCGAGTAACGATTGCAAAACATAAATCACCGTAACAGTTTAAACGTCATAAATTTCTTTCTAGCCAGATAAACCAAATATTTACTAAAAGTAGGCTGTCCAACAACTGATTACAGTTTTATTATCCCGTAATGATCTAATATCTTATAATAGGTATATGATTTTTATTGAACTTACTCGAAAAAGCACAAACAAACTGTATTATATTAATTTTAATTCTTTATGTTTCAATTTATTTTATTTAACTTTTCATTGAAATAAAATGATACAGTTTTTTTTTTAGTTTTTCCGCATATTAAGTTATTCAAAACGCTTTCATATTACGATTACGTTCAATAACGAGCAAACGTTTACGAGAATAATTGCAAAAGAGAATTTCATTGCTAACGATTTGTTAGATTACTATTTGTTTGCATAAAAATGAACTAAATAGATAACAATAATAGGAACGAAATTTCTGAAATATGGAGTTCCATTTTCTATTTAATTCAATATTATAGTTTTAGCTGAATATTTAAATATCAAATTTAGACTCAACAAATTCGAAAAAAGAAACACGCAAACAACGTATTTTTTTAACCCGACTGATCAGCGGAAAAAAATAAAATGCAAATCTCCAAAAACTTAGCAGAACAAATCGATATAACATTACGCTGCGGAATAATCCGACCACGATCACTACGAATGTAAACATTGGACCACCGATTGCAACACACGACACATTTTACGCGATCATTGAAAATGTACGCGATGAAACTCGGTACGAATTTCACTCATGCACATTGTACGAAATGACTGAAAACGCACGTGAAACGCCGGAATTCATCGGTACAAGTGACGTGCAATTGTGAATGTAAACAAAATGACTTCTGACTAGTTGTCAAAATTTGCATTGTCATAAACTAACTTTTGCATGAATGAACAAAACGAAACGATGAACTGTTTCTTCATTGCAAATATTCACGAAACAGATGATTAATGAATGAGTCGATCGTGAGTTATAAATTTAATTATTTATGCAAAATTGATTGTAAGTGATTATTACAAATTAACTAACAGCGATAAAAGTTTTTCAAAGTTTTTTGTATTCAGTTTAATGTTAAACTATGAATCTGAGAAAGGATAAATATTTTTACTATAACACGTGTTTACATGTATAATTTATTACAAATGTATTAAATAATAAAATCATTATATAGTAATGAATTATTGTTTTTAATAACAAATTAGTACTTTCAGTCTACACAAAAGTATAAAATAGAAAAAAAGGTAATCAAACATTTGTTAATTTTGCATTTATTGTCCGTTTTCTATATAAAATATTATATTTCATCAGTACTAATCTGCATCTATCATACAAAAGTTTTTTAGTCTAAAAGTATAATCTCATAATTGTAAAGACCAAAAATGTACAAAACAAATCTGGAAGTCATAATGTTTATAGTGCTCCAACGCTGTGCTTGCGCGGATTTTAATTAAAATCATTTTCATTTTGTATTTTCGCGATGAACACATGAAGAATATGTCATCACGAAGCATATTCGTTGATTAGATAATAACGCAAGGGATAAAGTTTAAAGTACCCAGAAAATTATTACGTTGTGTTAAAATGTTGTTTATAGTTTGATCAAATGAAAGCAACACGGAAAATAATAATTTGCTGGGATAGCAACAAAAATGCTATTCCAGTGAGTACAAAGTGTTGTACTAATATCGCCACGCACTGGCCTAATTTCTAACACCTTCGCGTTATTATAGTGATGCTCCGACTGGTCTTTCAATTTTTGAGATTATAATTAAATAAAAAATTTTAATTCATTAGTTAAAAAGTTAGAAGATAAATATAATTTCATATTACTTAAATTAGAATAACATTTTAACACTTTTTTCTAATTTATATTAATGTAAAATATATATGCAATTATAAATCAGAAAAAAATAACAAGTTTGTGAAATAAATAGTTTTTTTTTTCTTTTGAAATAAGTTACAAGTAATAGAAATTGAAATTGTCAATGGCAAATTCCATTTTTACAACAATTGTCATATAATATTTAGTATTTAAGGTAGAAAATCCGTAACCTCAATAATCTAGGATTTGCTTGAAATTTAGTCGAAACATTTCTATAGGTTAAATAAGTATACATGATTTTTTTCAGCATTTGTTACCGCTTTAGTTTTCGAGATAATTAATTCTGAATTTGCACTTTTTCTTATGTCGTTACGTTAGTTAGAGTAGCACCGCCAATGTCAACATGCGTCAATGTCTTTCTAAAACAACGTCGATGCATTTTAATA
>JABFPJ010000272.1:0-49628 GCA_022817425.1 Gryon sp. ZL-2020 | reverse complement strand
TATTTATATTTAAATAGTATTATTATATTTTAAATGTTTTAAACTGTTTGATAACATTTCTCAGTTTTGAAACTTTTAGAAAATGATTGAAATGTTCTTATAATAAATAAAGACATTTTTAAAAATTGTACAAATGATTAGAAGCTTTTTGAAATATTTTGAAACTCTTTAAAATTTATTGAATTAATATCAAATCTAAAAGTTTTCTAACATTTTGCACAAATCGTAATAGAAACTTTTTAAACATAAATATTTTTAATGAAACTCAAAAATGTCACGCTTGCTGAGAAAAAGAACAATTTTGTTACACTAGCTGTTGTTAAGTTTTCGATTTTTGATGGTTTATAAAAAGATATAATCAAGTACGTATAATGTTTTATTCTTATTATGTTACTGGTTTTTCTTTTTTAATAATTGTACTTTAAATTTTAGTTCAATTTTTTTAAATGTCGATAAAAATTTTAAAAAACAAGTTCAGAAGAGAAATTACATCACGCTTGATACGAAATTAAACATTTGTGCTAAATGAATCGACCGTTCACAGAATCAAAAAAATGAAGAATAAGGTCCAAATCTCGAAAAATTTTAGTTGTTTAACCCTCGTTCTTAGATTTTGAAATTTATTCGAATATCGATGTTTATTTGACAAATTATTTATAATTTAAAAATGTTAAAAACATTTAATGACGTTGAATAATTAATGTTTTGTCATCTTTGTTTTATTTAAAGGAATACAAAATAAAATTATATAAAATATTATGTGTGATAATAAAAACAGTTCGAAAAAACACGTAATCTTTTAGTACTTGGAACGTAACTACTATTTTTTCATATATCATAGGTCCCGCACAACGCGATTTTGTACAACGCGCTGTTTTTTTCGAACCGAACTACCGCGTTGTACGAGGGATGCCTGTACTTTTACCGAAAGTTAAACTAGTCTAAAAACTACATACATTTTAGGTGAAATATTTAACATATATTTTTAAAAACTGCATGTTAAATAAAATAATAAACTAAAATATAATAATTTTCAGTACTTTTTTATTTAAATTATTTCAGGTTGAATTTTATATTTTTGCAGCAATTCATAAATTTATTTCATTATAGGTTCCTGTTACTGAAAATATTGCAATATTCGAATTTGTCTTAAAAAAGATTAAAAAATCAAATTCATTTTTAACATATTATCTTAACTTATAACTGAATAATATTATACTAAGCTTCAATGACTTTATAATAACAACTTTAATTTCAACTAAAAATCTGTACAAATCATTCGACGCCATGAGCCTTTTTAACATTCTCCTCTAACTGTATTTGCGCTTTTTGCCATTCTATACATCTGTTTAATGCTGTTTCCAATTGTTCCTTATTTTTCGCTTCATTTTTTATAAATTGTCCAATATATTCCAACCCAATCTCATCACATGCTGTCTTCGCAGAAATGCAATCTGGATGAATTAAATGATATAATTTTACGAGTCTTGCAGCGTCTTCAATTTTATATGCCTTTAAATACTCCAACAACAGATTTTCGATGTTTTTGTTCCAAGTGAAATAAAATACCATTGGTCCATAAAATCGTGTGGACAACAATTTGTCAAAGGTTTTTTCTTTATTAATATGATCGTAAACTGTGTGAGTTATTCGGAACCATTCACTCTCATTTGGATCGTATTGAATTACTGCTCGATTTAAAATATATTCGTATTCGTGTCGATCTAATAAATTCTAAAAAAATTATGGATAAAATAAGACATTAGACAAAGTTATGGCTGAATAAAATTATTTTTAAGTTTTATTTGAATTAAATTTGTAGAAAAAATGTATATAACATATACCTGCAAATGTTCTCCAAAAAAAATTTGCGGTGGAAAAATTTCTCGTCCTTCACTCGGAAAATAAACTTGTATCATGCGTTTTCGTTCTTCATTATTAGCCATTCTTAATCGTCCGTTCGTTTCCCGAACAACAACAAGTCTGTCCTTATTTTTGACACCATAACTTATATCTGTGAATACAAAATTACTATCATCGTGATTACGAATTTCTGGATCATCTGACAATAATTCTGGATCATCAGGTTTTTCTTTCAATACAGGTGGCATTTGTAATAAGTAATTCATTCTTTCCTCAGCTTTTGCCATCGTTCTTTGCAACATTTCATCTGTCATAAATTTGTAAACTGGCGCAGTTAATGGTCGACTGTCCATTCTTCTTCGAAAAACCCGTTTTGGATCGGGCCTTGTTAATAACTTTAAAACTGTTTGAACTTGTGAATCGAAGAATACTGGAGCAGGATCTGTAAAAGAAAACAAATATTATATTTTTTATTATTTTATACATCTTTAAATTACTTTGTTAGAAAGTAAAAAATACCATGAAGTTTAGACAATATTATTAAATTAAATTTGTCTCGTTTTATTTATTAAAACAAATAAATTGATACAATTATTATGGTTACACTTTATTAGTTATAATAATATAATTTATTAATATTACATTATAATTAATAATGTACTTTAATAATTATAATAATATACTTTGACATATTAATTTAAGAAATAATATTTTGTAATATTTATTACTAATATCTTTTTACAGGAAAAATTGTAATTAAAATAATTCAATTTAACCGCATAACCTATATCAACAAGTACATTTAAAAATATAAACATTTACCATCTTTTGTTGTAGCAGTTGAACTGCAAAATCTTGAATGAAGGTATACATTTAATTTATCTTTACAGAATAAATCGCCATTAACATTTCGTCTTAGAATAAACTTATTTGCACTTGATAAACTCCGGAACATGATTTCAGCTGTTCCTGCCATTTTTGTTTAACCTCCTTGTATTGTATATTTGCTCTGGTTTGCTCCGAATTGGCTCTCTAGTCTCTATCATAACACTTTATTTAATCAGTATTGCCAATTTCTAATATACATTTTATTAAATAGAAAAAATTAAGTAAAAAAGTAAAAATTTATGAAATAATAGTAATAAATAAAAAAACATTGTCTTTGTATTAATTATTTAAATCATATTTAATTAAACAATTAATCAGTTATTAATGATTTATTATAATAAAATGTAGTATGCAATTTTAAGATAATAAAATATAATTCATACATTTTATATAAGTAATAGTCGTTATGTTTTTAAATAAATATTAAGATTTTATCTCTTTTATTTTATCTCAGAAAAGAGATATTCATGAATGTGAACTGAGCTTAAGATGCATTACTGACATGCCCAAACGTATCTCTCCTTTTTTACGACTTGGGTAACGTGTCAGAATAAATGGCTGTTTCCATTTCGATACTAGCTCTGTTTAATATTTCTTGCATTTTGCTTATGATTAACCAAAGTAAACAAAACTGAATGATTCGTCGTTAATATAAACTCGACGTTCCTTAATATCACCACAAAGTAGACGAATGAAATCTGGAAGTCGTTCACTTGTTGTTCACTTTTCAATATATTAACATTTTTACCACTTTTCACAACAAAACGGTAAGTTTGACAGCTCATATTTTCTCGTTGATTGATTTTATCACTCTGTTTATCACACTTTTTTATCTTCGCTTTTTGACATTATTACAAATCATAATTATGTTTACTTGATTTATTTATTTATTATATTTTATTAAATTATTTTAGACAATTTATTGTTTTTATTTAATTTTGTTTAATTGTCAAATTAATTTTTAATTGCATTAAAAAATATATGTATAATTGTTTGTTAATTTACAGGCAAAATGGTGAAATTATATGCACTTACAATCTTATACAAAAGTTCTGTGTCTGCTAATGTTCTCAAATCGGCATATGAAGTTAATTCATTCCCATATTTCCAGCGAGGAAGTGTTAAGGAATTTATGGCATTTGTCAGTAAAACAATAACAGAAAGAACTCAAATTGCCGCCAGACAAAGTGTTAAAGAAAGAGGTAAAGTACTTAATCGGATTAGATATTAATAAAAGATAATTATATGAATTATGTATAAATTATTGGGATAATGTCAATTATATTAATGTAAAACATTATTTCATTACTGTATCTAATTTATTCAATTACTTATAAATTAAATTAATACTTGATGTATGTAATATTTATTACTTATGATATTACACGTTAAAACATATGTTATATTCATTTAGTTTTGAAGTAATCTATAAGGAGAAAAAAATATTGTATATAATTTTATTTTTTTTAGTTTTTCATTTAATAATCTTAAAAGTTATTGATGATTTTAAACTTCTTTCATTTTTATATAAAAAAGAAAAAATTGAATTCACTTTGGAAGTATAAAATAATTAAATAAAAAAGACTATTTTTTTTAATAAATTGAATTGAATAACCTTTTACAATTAAAAAGTTATCTAATTTATTATATATATTATATGTATAATAAGAAAATGGAAACAATATAAATTGATATAATCATATTATTTACAGAATATATGTGCCATGTGTATGTCAGAGCCGATAGTTTAGCGGGAGTTTTGATATCAGATCTTGAGTATCCAAATAGAGTATCACATACACTCATTTCGAAAGTATTAGATGAATTTGCAGCGAAATATTCTCCTAATTTGTGGCCAACATTAAATGAATCTTCCGTTGATTTCAATCAACTTAACGTTTATTTAGCTCAATATCAAAATCCACGAGAAGCTGATGCTCTAACAAGAATGCAATCAGATTTAGATGAAACAAAAATTATTTTGGTGAGTTATTTTTTGTACAAATCTTTATTTCAAATAATTTTAAAAACTAATTTAATGTATATTTATTTCAGCATGACACGTTAGAAGCATTACTACAAAGAGGTGAGAAATTGGACGATTTGGTTGCAAAATCCGAAGGACTGAGTCTTCAATCCAAAGCATTTTACAAAACCGCCCGAAAGACAAATTCATGTTGCAGTTTAACGGGTTGAATAGACAACTTTTTGTTCTTGTAATTACATTTTGTCGTCATTTTTTCTCAATGGAACAAATATATGGAAATAACGTTCATGATTGTGCATGAATAGTAAACGCGATTCAACTATTTTATATAAATCCAATATTGATAGTTACATAGCGATTCGTAAAGTTAGCATATCCATTTAAAGTACAATATATCGATCATTTTTTTTTGTTCCGACATATTTTTGAGATTATATATTTTGACAAATTGTTTTTTATGGTTTTAAATTAATTCCGACAACAAATCGCACATACTTCACGGATAGATTTTACTTTTATAAGTTTCTATATTATACATATAAAGAAGAAAAGAGGAAAATGAAAAGTAGGAAATAACAAACAGAGCAAAAACATAAAACTATTAACAGATTTAATTGTTTTGATACTTTGCAATTGTTCAAAGTACAAATATTTTTAACAAATTTTAAATGCAAAAATGATGTTTATGTCACTCGTGAAGAAAAAATGAAGTGATATAAAATATCTTTAGCACCATGAGAGATGAAAAGACATTCCCTTTCTCCTGCTTTGCATGAGAACTTGCATTTTTATTTCTCTTGGTATATAAAGTATATAATACTATTGAACTAATATTTAATGTCAAAATAAAATTTAAACAATCCGACAAAAAAAAAAACTATTTATGACAGTGTGCTTAAAGATTGTTCGAAAGCCACTTTTGTTACCAGGGATTATGTATATTTGATGTTACGTGTTATACAGTATACAGTTTTCGAAAAAGAAATTACGCAAAAACGCGGGTTTTAGAATATTATAGCGCTTACAGAGTATTACGATTAACCATTAAATTATATTATAAATTAACATTAAATAAGCTTGCGGTCATTGAATGTTTTTACTTTTCCATATATTACCAATGTGAGTTCAAACTATACCAACGTATCAAGTATTAAAACAAATTAAATATATAAATGGAAACATGTTCTAGTTGTTCATTTTTATGATCAAATCGAATAAAGTTTAATATATATCGAGAGCAAATTGCTTCGAAACGGTCCTAACACGTTAATACCTGAAAGTGACTGAACCATGTATAATGATAATAAATATTACATATATAAAATATAAATGTAAAAGAAACAAAATCATGTAATGCATCAACTTTATGATGACTGCTAATCTTATATTATATTCTTGATGAAAAATACAATAATTCGACAGAATTTTGATTCTTTTTTCACAAAGTTACCTAGTAATGTTTTTTATATTAATTATGTCTAATTTCTTTGTAAATTATTTATAAATAATTGAACATTTATAAAAATATGTTATTTAACTTTAAATATAAAAAAATTTACTTAAAATATTTATTGAAATAATTTTGATGTCTGTTGTATCATATATGATACAATAACTTCTAATTAAAATTATGAAATAATTTTGCATTTTTTCGAGTTTTTTTTTGCATATATGTATGTGTTCTTTAATGTTTGCAGATTTTTTCTGAATTTTAACATTCATTGATCAACGTTTTTTCAATAAAAAATCATGTCATTCAAAAAAAAAGTTCGGCATTAAAGGGTTAAGTGGCTTAAGTTCAATTATTTTGCTTGTATTCAAAAGTTGCGCGACAAAACGTTATTTAACAATAAAAGTCAATAGATGACGTGAAAATGTATTTCCTTGCGTAGATGGCGTGCGCGATAAATTTGGACGTTTTGAAAAAAACATAAATGATCTAGATATATACTCAATGATATCGTGGAAATGTCGTCGTCGTCGTCGTGGTGTATGTTTCACGAAATTATTCACACGAAGAAACATGTAAATAAATGTCCCTTCAGTTGATTGCTCTCAAATGAATATCGTTCCGTGACTCGCATTATGCGCGTAACTATACGCGTTCTTAATCTGTCCAGATTACGAAGGTTTGTCATCCACTTATCAGACACTTTTATGCCCCGCTATATTTTCATCTTTACGTTTTTTTGTTTTATTTTGAAGCATCCTTTGACATGACACTTTGTATTGCAACAATGCACTTTACATACCTATATATAAAAACTTTGTTTAAATTACTTTGTTTAAGACAATTTAAACTTTGTTTAATATTTTGTAAAAGAATATTTTTCTAGAGTTGATTATTTTTTTTGCAGACTCATTTTTATTTCAGGAAAAAACAATTTGATTTTATATTAGAGTCTATATTTATTCAATAATTAGTATGTATAGCGTGTACTTTGTATGACTAATGATTTTTTACGTTTATAACTGACACGAAGTAATTGCAATGACGAAACACAACTTTGACAGTTGAAATAACTTTAAAATAGTTTATTTCATAAGTGTTCATGTATATGAATATTATTTCAATTTCATTATTTATTAGTATATGATATTTATTTTTATTATTATGATTCAGATTATTTAATTATTTGATATATTGTTAATACTATTTATCGTAATTTGTTTATTATATATACTAATATGTTTCTTTAGATGAATGTTCCTCTTTATGGAGTTATTGGGACAATTGTAACTTTGCTCATAAGCTTCATTGGCCTAGGAACTGTTTTTCGTACCCTTATCTGCCTCTTTATATTACTTTTAGGGTAAGTTTGTATAATTACTTTTATATCTTATAATATCAACACAAATTTAATAATTATTTCTGTGATTTGCAGAGTTATTTCTTGTATATATAGAAATTATGTGTTCAGTCTTGACAATGAAATCAAAGCAGGAAAGGAAAATTTATATAAAAAGACTGAAACACTACAACAGGTGAGTTAAGATTTTGTATTCACAATTTTTTAATATTTATATTTTTAAATGTTAGAAAATGAATGTCTTTATTTGTTGATATAATTTGTTTAAATTTAATTTCAGTATCTGGATGAAATTTCGAAACGAAAGGTGACATTTACTTTAGATCGGCGAGTTACTGGTAGCCATATAATTGATGAATCTTTACAAGTAAGTGAATAGAAATGTTCGATTACTTAATTGCCATGTTTGTGTTAGATAAGAGCGTCTTTTTATGCGTATTTTATGCGTTGCAGGAAATCTTAGATTTTATTTTAAGAGACTATGTCGAGCCGTGGTACAGTGTATTGACTGATGATGAGGAGTTTACTAAATCTGTCAGAGATACTGCTCAAAAAATTGCCATCAATGTAGCCAATAGGTATTTTATTGTTTAAGTTGAATTAAAAAATTATATAAAAGTAACTTTGGATAAGATAAGAATAAAAAAAAAGTTAAACTAAATTCTACGAACAAATGAGAAGAATTAAAAAAAAAAAACAAATGTTTTTAAATTCTATCTTTCAATCTAAGGAATGTTTCATTTGAACATGAGTATTAGTAATGTTGTTCTGAATTATGAATGAAGTTTTATATAAACCGTTGTTTGTAGCACTTAATTATCTTATCGAACGCAACCTTTGAGATCCGTGGAGAAACATAATTATGTTCCGTTTCTAATTATACCATTTTATTAAAAAAATCATTATTTTTCTGAAACGACAAATGACTGTATATCGATGATTTATAATTCAAAAAATTTGGCAAATTACTTTGCAATAACTTAAATTTATTTCGCTTTTAATATTTAATTTCAAATTTAAAAATATTTTTTTATGATTTTAAGAAAAAAATGATATTTTTTGTAGAGTAAAAGACGTGGATTGGATACCATACTTAACAACGCGGCTGGTAGACGATGCCGCATCGCACATGAGACTTTATCGTCAGGCTCGCGCCAAACTAAAAAGCAGTAAACCACAAAAAAGTGATAGCAGTTCAAATGCCTCAGGCGGTACACCCAAACGAACCCCAACTCATCGTCGTAACAAGAGTGAAACTGACATTTCTTGGTACTCGCAATCTAAGTTTTACACGCCAAATTTGTCCTCATTAACAGAACCAACTGACTCATCAAGTCGTAATGACAATGACGACGAAAGTCTGGAAAAAATTTTCTTCGATCTCGAGGTGCAGATGGAAAACAACTTAATATGTCGCGACTTGGTATGCACCAGCGAATCACACGAACTGGCTTTTCTCGGTGAAATTTCAGAAATTCTGTTGTATTTGTTACTGCCCAAGTCGGACTTTGATTGCCTAACTGTCAGATTTATATTAAGGGAACTTTTAGTTCACGTTATCATTAGACCTTTGTTAGATTTATTCTCGGATCCTGATTATATTAATCAAGCATGTATATGGCTGGTAAGATTTAGAGTATTTCTTATTTATAATTTTATTATTAAAAAAAGCATTTTATTAAATAATAATTATTAATTTCAGTGTACGAAAGACAACACTTTACCAAGCGATGTATTCTTAACTGTGATTCGTATGACCGATAGTTTGGATGAGTTAACAGCAACAAAAAACATAATATGTCGTGAAATAGCTCATTTACGTTCAAAAGATTCTGGTGGCGAGGATGAAATATGCGTGAAGCAGCAACTAAACAGTTTGCTATACGTCAAAAAATTACTCGAATCAAGAATCATAAGCATGCAAGAGGGTTTGGACTTAGAATCCGACGGTGCACCACCTGACTGGAACCGACTTTTGGTTCCTGGCTATAAACTCGTGAACCTACCATTGGATGAGTTACTAAAGAACAACATCGCACTTAGCTATTTCATTGATTACATGACTGCGATAAACGCGGAAAGTTACTTGTTTTTTTATTTAAACATTTACGGCTGGCGAGTTTCGGCGGAACAGCAAATTATGAACATTGAACTGCAGAAACTTCCGGGACAGCAGAGCAGTTTTTTGAAACGCAAGAATGTTGATTTGGAGAATCTGAAGGAAGCAGCAGTGAAAATTTATCAACAATATTTAAGTGATAAGGCATCGCCGAAATTGATGCTTGACGATGGTTTAGTGCGCAATTTGGTTGTTAGAATGAAAAATGAGACAATCAAGGAAACGTGGTTTGATGAGTTGCAGAAATGTTGTTATGATAAGCTCAAAAATGAGGACCGATTTTTGCCAGCGTTTAAGAGATCCATGTCGTATGTTAAGTTGTTGGCGGAGCTGGATTTGCTCAAGGATCCAACGTCAGAGGACGATGCCAAAAGCTTAGATAGTATCAGTGTTTCTAGTATGACCAATGAATTTGTTGATAATACTGAAGATAATCAAGATAATATACAAATTAAGGTAAATTTTTGTGTGTTTAATTTTTGTTTAAAACTTTAATTTGTATTAATTTAATTAATGATTTATTTTTTAAATTCATTTATAGGTAGAAGAAGATGATAAAACATCAAAAGACAGTACGTCAGCTTCTGAGACAAACATTTTAGTGGATGCAAGTAAAAGTGATTCAGCAAAAGAAGCACTGGATGAGACGATCACTGAAGGTGATCTAGAAACGAGCAATATTGTAAATGGCCGAAAATTACGCAAAACAATTAGCATTGATTCGGAAAAAGGCACCGACGGTGAATCTAGTGAACAGTCATTTAATGTGAAAATGGACGAATCAGTCTATGATCAAAATGTGATCAAAAAATTACAACAGGGTAGATTTGAAATCAAGGCTGAAATAATTGAAACTGGAATAGTGAATGATCGCGGTAAAACTTATGGCATTTATGCGGTTGCTGTTACGAAAACTTACGATTCGGGATATCAAGATAAATGGCACATTTATCGTCGATACTCGGATTTTTACGATTTATATCAAAAAATCAAGGACAAATATTATGATCTTGCAAAAATCGCCTTCCCAGGCAAGAAGACATTTCACAATATGGACAGAGATGTTTTGGAAAGACGAATGGTGATGTTGAATATGTGGTTACTACAGTTAACGAAACCAGCGATTGTCGAGGGTCATATGGGTTTGCAAAATTTGTTACTCACATTTTTGGAACAGGGGGATTATGACAAAGGCGTTACTGGCGGACAAATTTCTCGCACGGTATTGATTTATTATTACTTCATTTACAATTGATTTTGCATAGTAATATTAATGAACGAATTTTTTCATTGTGGAAATTGCACATTTTTTGCAGATTGATACTTTAGTGAATCCATTAAAAACGTCAATGAAAACTGTAACACAAGCGGTAAAAACAATGCCGGACAATATGTTAAATACCGTGGACGGTGTAATGGACAATATAAGCAAACTTTTTGGTAATCAGAAAAAAAGTAACGTATTATACGAGAGTGTCAAAGTTGGTGCGAGTATTGATACTGAGGTAATTGGGTCATTTGAGTTTAAGTTTCTTATTCAATTGGACAAAGTAATATTTTGGATATAATGTTTAACTTTATTTTTAGACTGATGATAATATACCTTTAAGAATCATACTTTTACTCATGGATGAAATCTTTGACCTGAAAGTTAGGAACCAATGGCTTAGACGTAGAATAGTAACATTACTGCGGCAGATCATTCGGACCATGTTTGGAGACATAGTTAATCGCAGAATAGTCGAATATGTTTCATTCTTAACGAGTCCTAAAAATGTAGCAATGTACCTGAAAGTATTCAAGTAAGTTCAACAACGAGTTAAGTTTTATTCTATTTGTTCATTAAAGAACATCAAAAGTAAAAGAAAAAAAATGAAAATATTATATTCCTCATGTTATATTTTAGGCAAAGTTTATGGCCAAATGGTGTAAAAGCGGAAGCAAGACCACCACGCGATGGCGAAACAAAAAGTCGAACGCAAGTTGCTGCAAAAGTGGCTCTTTTATCTTGTCTCTCTGATGAACTTAAACATATCATAGGTAGCGAGACAACAAGACGTGGACTTTTACGGGTATTTGAGTTATTTCAACGGCCCGTTCTGAACCGAAGACTGTTATATGTACTCTTAGAGGGGATCATTGAAAATTTATTCCCACAGACGGACTTAGTGACGATTATTAGAAAATTGTATTCAGTGTCTCCGCGTGTGAAAAGTAAAACTAAAACCAGGTTTTAAAAAGTAAAAGAGGAGAAAGGCAAAATTAATATAGCATAATATAATTCTTAAATAGTATTTAAAATGAAAATGAAAAATCAAACTCGTATTATGGAAAAAAGGAACATGTTTCTACGAGTGTAATATAAATACGATTAATGTTTAAAATTAAAACATGTCAACGTGAACAAGTTTCCACATATTTCAGCTTCGTTTGCTTGTTGAAATTTCAATTTTCAACTAATTTTAGTTTAAATGCAAACTGAACTTGAATTGAAATTGAAATAACTTCAAAGTAAATTTTGATAATGTACATATATGTATAATTAGATTCATAGCAGTTGACAAGAATTTCATTCCATGGTTGCATTTAAAACTCCGTCATAATGACAGCAAAGCCCATTGCTTTTTGAAAATAATCGGAGTTTTTGTATGGTTTTGATAAGGGCATTCAAAACGATACTCTGTCATCAGTCATTTTAATTCCAATATTTCTTTGTACTTTTTACTTATTAGTTAATTGCAATAGTGTAAGTGTAGTTCAAGAACAATTTATACAATACATGCATTCATTCAAATTTTGTATGCAAAACTCAAATACTTTACAGTTTACATTCATATATTTTTTAAATAGCATAAATCACTTTAGATTTACACAAAATAATTACCGATTTTTACGGATCATTTTATTTATACGATTAATTTTATTTTGTAACGTCATTTTTAAAAATTGTTGATATATTTTTATAAAGTGTATGTATATATGTTAAAGGATCATCTGTACATTGTGTATACTAAATTTTAACGATTCATAGTAGTTTTCTAGTCAGAATATTTGAAATGAAAGAAAAAATTTAAAAAATTATCATTAGTCATTTTTGACTACATGTACATTTCTTATTAATAAATGTATACAAATGTGTAAATAAATTTAACTTGGATTATATATTTCAACGAGTGATGGGCCATATGTTCTTAAGATTTACAGTACTACTGCATATAAAATATTAAAGTAAAATAATAATACCAAAAGAAAGAAAGACATTTTTGCTATTATATTATTTTAGACAAATTTGTATTTATTGAATATAAAAAACAGGAAAAATGGGTGATACTAATAGAAGAAGATAACAGAACACATTGCCAAGACAGTTTATGATAGTCTCCGTCGTAGTAGAATAATTTCAATTACATATACATAAGTGTTGATATACTTTTTCTTTATCTTATTATATTGCAATCATTTTTAAATATCATGTCGAAATATAACATTTTTTCTATGTACCTATATTACAATCGAGAAAAAGCAAACTATCTTCGATCTTACACTTAAATATCGATTTAAATTGGCGCATCTTTAAATTAGTTTTTGTAGTTTTACATTCTGACAAAAGTTGTTACGTAATTTTATAACTTTTTTTTTAAATCGCAATAAATAAACAGAGCATAATAAGTATAATGCGAAATTTATTATAAAAATGTTTCGGTTTTTCGTTCATTTTTATTAAATAATATAATTACGCGTATCAAAAATTGTATTAAAGTGTTGATATTTAATTTTATATAATTGCAATGTACATTGACTGTGCATGATTGTATGAATGTATCTCAGAATAAATAAATAAAATGATGTTGTTTTTTATGATAATAATTAATAATAAACATCAGTTTAATTTAACTTATTTTATTCTTTTCATTTTTCAGTTCAAAATTTAAACAAACTTGTTTAAGAAATACTTAAATATAAGAAACACTGTCACTGAATAAAATTGCTGAACTTATAATGTCGTGGAGCTTACAAGGGACAAAATTAGTGAAACAAGTAAATATACAATCAATGAATCTTTGTAGAGTGGTACACTCGAGAAGGTGCTTCGATTGTCGCGTAGTATACCCATTAAGCGTTTGGAATATGCACACCGCCGTATTGGAAGCAAAAAAAAAAAGGAGAAGCAAAACAAAAGGGACAGGAGCTGCTAAGAATGACGAAAGAATCACAGGGGTGAGCTCGAGAAAGACAAAAGATTTTTATTACCAAGCTCGCCCTCGGAAAGCGCGTCATACGCGCCCCTACAATGAGACGGGGCAGGGGTCTCGAAAAAAAGGAGAGTATTACACACGTACATGCCTGCATCTAAAGTTGCAGCAAGTACCACCGATGGAATAGTTTTTAATATTCTTATTTTTTTTCGTATAATTTTGATTTTCATTTTTTTTTAAATATTTATACATTATGCATAAATGTGCTATTTTTACATTATTTTTCGTTACTTATTATAATAATTTATTTATTAATATTTAAGTATGCTGATTTTTTAGTTTCAGATACTGTAATTTTTATGGCGGAACTTTTAAATTTGAAGCAGGACTTCTTAACATTTAATATATTAATATAATATAATCTAATGCATCAAGTCCCCTTTCAGGACATCCTTGAGATAACGTGTTTTCCACGTGCCTATTCTCTAAGACGATATCGAAATAATTTGCATCTCAACTATTATCCTCGATAATTATACATTTCATAACTCTTGACCGGATATCCGGATTGTTTGCATTTAGCTATAGATGAATCCGGTTCTAATCTAAATTTAAATGCAATTTTTTGAGACTTTAAGCGGATGTAATGTGTAAGTTTTAAAGTTATTTGGGATGCAACGGGACAAAGTTGGGGAACATGAATGAATGAATGCTGTCAAAAGTATTTATTATTAATTGCTATGTTAATTCATTTAAATTGCATAAATTAATGACAAAAAAGAGGTTTAAAAATCAAATTACTTGTTTTGTATTAATTACGATATACATTGAGGTTTTGATGAAAATGAAGCAAATCAACAAGCGAGCTAAATTTATCATCAAAGCAAGACGTAATTCTATCCTTATTAAGGTCGTTGGAATTCTTTGACTTTGGATTGCGGTTATTTATCCGCTGCAAGTAGCTTTGTCGAGCAAAAAACGCGAGGGAGACATACGGCTTTTGTTCAACTTCGTTTAATCGAAATCAAAAGAAAGCGACTGACATTGCACGAGACATAATAGTTTTAGAAAAAAAAAATTCTTTTTTTTTCAAAACGCCTTTCTAAACGCTTTCATTATAAGGGATTTTAATTGAAAGGCGAACTGCAAATATATTCGTAAGCCCTTTGTATAAAATATTATAGATAATTGATCATAACATAAAAAACAATAATACTTTTTCACAAAATCATCAAGTTTCATTTCATTATATAATCTTTAAATTAAAAACAAATAAGTTTATTTTAATTTAATGTTCGTTATGGATTATTTTTGCAGAAATAAAAATCTTAAGTTTTTTTTTGTCATCGAAACAACGAATTTGAAATTCGTTGTGTACATCAAAGAGAAGTGGCTCCTTGGACATTGGTGAAAGAATAAAAAGTCGCGCGCACTTTAAAGGACATCGTGGTGCGCGCAAGACGAGAAAAGAAATTGCGTAATAAGAGGGAATTCAGCGGGGTATTAGAGAGTGGCGCGTATATCTCCGCGCGCAGGGGGTTAAAAGAGCCATTGTGCGCAAAGAATTAGACACAACGCTCTGTTTTCTGCCGCGCCTTTGGCAGAAGGGGGGCTTCGCGTCGCGGCCCCCGGGCGCTCCAAAAAATGGGGGGAAGGGTATATATATATATATATATATAATGCATACACACATACATATGTATATATATGTATGTGTGTATGCATTTTACGCACACGAATTTGGCAAGTGGAAAGAAAATCGATATGCATGATTCACGCACGCGAGAAAGCATAAGGGGAAGAGAGTAGTAGGTACTTGGTTTGTATGCCGGATGAAGGGGGGCTGGATGGTTTCGTGGAGGGGCGACAAAGTTCTCCCTCGTATGCCCCAGGACGAAGGGAACTACCGGTCGACCCCTCTCTTTTGCCTCAAACACACAAAAATATGCACATCCATACATGCATACTTATGTATCTGTAGATGTTTTTATGCAAGTATGAGTGTTTACACGAAAAATAATTTTTGTTTAGTATCATTAAAATTCCAGTCGACCAGATAAATGATTCAGTTGATACCAAAGGATTTATTATGACCTCTGTCATTGTGCAAAAATGACTCAAAGTCACAAATTCTGCACTCTTGTATTCGTCTTTAAGGGTTGACGCAAATTTGTCTTTTTAAATTGTAGTTGCGCGTTAACTTTTAGATTTTTTAAACTATTTTATAACGTTTCTTCTATTTCAAAAAGTAAGGAAATTAATTCAGTACTTAAACAATAATTAAATTTTACAATTTTTTTCTTTTACTCTTTGATTAGTTTTTTTTCAGTTTTTTAAATTTATAATTTTGTTTTATTCATAATTTAAAAGTTATTGTAATAAATATATATTTATTAATCAAAATTAAAGGTATTATGTAAATTAAAAGAAGTTATTTTATTATTTGTTTTTTAATAATTGTTTTTAATTTAGATAGAAAAAGAATGTATTTCCGTAGGTATATATGTGTGCGCGAAACTAGCATTGCGCGCGCACTTGTGTCCACATAGTGTGTAAAACACGAACACGAAACACGCGTGCCATGCTATACGTAATTCTATACAAACGCACAGGAGGGGTATTCCTACAATGGCAACCCCCTCGGTCACTCGATCAGTCGTGTCCCAAGTCCCATACTGCTCTGTAAACCGGCCCGTAAACACGTTCGTTCGGCGCGTCGTATGCGCCTCCGCTCATCAATTCATCCACGTCAATTATCACCAAGTTTTCTTCCATTTCCGTTTCCTTTTTTCCCATCATTTCTTTCCTATTTATTGTTTATTTTTACACCTTTTTCTTGTCATTTTTATCTTCATTTTACGCTCGAGTGACGCGCGCATTTTTCGAATCACCCGCCAGTTTTGCGCGCCAGCGCATTTTGTGCTTTGATTTGAACGCACGGATTTTTACGACAATTTTGTCGTCAAACTCCGTACGTTTTATCCGTGCGTTAAAAATTTTGCATTTTTGTTTGCCAATGAATTTTGATTCTTACTGAGGATTATTGGTTTTTTGATTGAACAAGTTTTGAGTTTGCAGGAAACAAAAGTGTTGTTGTTTTGTAGAAGGATTTTGGTATGTTTAGGGTTTATTTTCGTTTTGTTAGTTGTTTTATTTTAATTATTTGGAAAATGCACTTTTTGGGGATTGCTGTGATAAATGAGTTTTTTTTTTTAAGGAGATCAATAAATCGAGGGGATTTCTTGTCATTCAGAAACTGCGTACGGTAAGTCGGGGATTTCAACGCCGGCAAAAGCGACGCGCTTCTAGAGTGTTTAGAGTACGAGGAGGAGATAAAATCTTTCAATACATTGTTTAATTCCTTAAATTCAACTTTGTTTAAACATTTAATATCTTTTTCTCATTATTGACAACAAACATTTTATAAAGCAAAAGATTTTAATCCTTTTATTATTTGAATGTAATTTTTAAACAATTTCATTATTTTGCAATACAAACATATTTTGTATATTTACAAAAACAAAAAAAAAATTGTTATTGCAATGTGAAAAGTTATTTTAAAGAAATAAAAAATTGACACTTAAACGTAAAAGGTGATTTGAATGAAATTGTTAATTATTAAGTTAATTTTTTTGTTAAATATAATGATTAAAACTTATCAAAGTTTATTAAAACTTTATCAAAGTATTTTCTTATTAAGTTGCATACTTCTGCGCAATGTATGGAAAAATAAAACGGGAGACAGAGAGAGAAAAAAAGGAGCGATGCCGGGTTCTGCGGTCGGCTGGATCTGGTGACGAAATAAGATACGCCTGGGACTCAAAATAAACAAATAGTAACCTCGCGCTTTTTGCCACACAGTGGTAGAAACCGAACCGATATTACTTTATCTTGCGTTCGCTGATTAATAAATATGTTCATTTTAATTGAGAAACGAGAATTTGCGCGACAAAGATAAAAACCAACGTCGCGAGAATATGACATTTTATGACATGTCGCAGTTTGAATTTATCTTGCCAGTTGTCTTTGAGAATTGAATTCAGTATTGTGTAATGGTTTATTATTATTATTTGTGTTCTCCTTTATTAAAAACAGAACTATTAAAAAAATAATTAATGAAAAGAAACAAAATAAAGTAATAAACGTCGTGTAAAAAAGTTAAATAATTTTTCTAAAGCGTGTAGATTTTTAATGAAATAATAAAATTGTCATGCTAAACTTTTACACTGACACTCCCATTTTTCCATATAGGTCATGAATTCATGTTTAATTTGCCATAAAATCATTTATACGTCAAATTAAATTGAATGATTGTATTGTACTTATTTTTTTGTATTTTGTAGTAACATTCAATAGACATTGCATTATAATTTCATAGTAACAGAATACTTTTTTAATTACTTTTTAAATATTGCGTTTAAAATAACGACTTGTATACATTAGTGTAAGTTTTGTTGGTAAGTAAAATAGAAAGTGTGACAATTTTTTGGATCATAATTATTTTTATTAATTTTTTATTATAAAAATAAAATAATTTCAGTCAATGTTTATGTAGTAAATAGTTTCTTAGCACTACATATTTATGATTTATATTTGAAATACTTAACGAAATACACAATTTTGTAGATTAATGTTCTTGTTTATGGTACTTTTAAAGTTAAACATAATTCGATGTAAAGAAAAATTGAAAGTAATTTTATCCACAGAAAAGATAACCATGAAGAGGACATGAATTAGGGTTAGAATTACCACAATTCCGGTTAGAATTACCAGACCTCCGGCGTTGGCGTAAAAATAACGAATTTTATAAATTAATAACTTTGGACTTACTTGCATTACTTAAGAAATTACTGTCTTATTTAGTAAATATTATTGGCATTCATTGGACTTTATTTAAACGTATTGAATAATTATTGATTGACAAATTTACAATTCCAGATAGTAATTTTTTTTATTAATATATCATTGTTTTAAAGATTTTTAATATCGAATAGTTAAAATCATCCACTTTTGTATATGTAAAACAATGAATATGAATATAAAATCCTTTTTTTTCATCAAAGAAGAAATACAACTTTTTCGTTCTTTTTCGATATGCATTGAATGAAACTTTTGCACACAATATTTGGGTCATGGATTTCTGCTAAATTCAATATCTTGTAAACATTATATCATTAATGTAACATGTTGTGTAATAAAATATCTTAGTAGTAAATAAGATTACTACACTGCACTCATGTTCTATAATGAGTGCCTGACAGTGAAATAATACAAAATCGGTTCATTGATGAAGATTCATTTAACAAAATTCTTCTCGAACTATTGCAAAATATTAAAATTAAACCGCTCAATATTTCAGTTTTATAATCTATTCAATATCTTCATTAAATTTAATTGTTAATTCAACATTTTAATTGATCGAAAACGAAATTCAACAAGGATTAAATAATGAATTATCTTTTCTGTTTACCATGTTTTCATTTAAAATATCTTCAATTCTTTTAATGTCTTCAGGAATGTCAAAAACAAGATATCCAAACTTTGTGTCCAAGAACGCAATAAGCGTTGACCCATTTGAAATGACAATTGGCAGATGTTTATTCATTTCTCAAGTGTCGACAAAAGCTCCTCCCCGATGCGTGACTCGCGCGCCAACACACGTCCATCATCGCGGGGGTAAACGGTTGCGCGCGCGACCAATATAACACACTTTGTGTCGCGCGTAACTGATACTCTCATGCTTGCTTGACCAAGGTCGTCACTTTATGAATCCCTCTCGCGACTTCTTCTTCCTTCTTCTGTCCAAGCGACACCACAAGCTAAAACCTAAAAAGAAACGAAAAAGAAAAAAACAAACAAGACAAGATATTCCTCTCCTTCATCATACGCGATTCGCGCCTAGACGAGATCTAGTGTCCGGTGCGTATGCATTTATCACGCTCGAGGGCATCCGAAGAAGGGAACAGGGCCGTGGGGGAGGGTTGGGGGAGGCGGAGGAAGAAGGAGGTCGGGTGTAGACTTACTTTGGAGCACGGTGTGGAATTACCGTACTTATATTCAAGCCTAATATTAAGTTACCATTTTGCTTTACGGCAAGTGAACAGACTGCCTGCATATAGGAAGCCATCCGAGCACCGCTGGGACAGTCGGCTTGCTTCGCCTGGGCCCCACATTACCAACTCTCCCCCGTGTCAACGCCGGGGACAGAAGGTCCCGCCGGCATTTGAATGTCGTCTGTGAGACCAACCACCACGTGAATTCGCGTTCTTTCAGTCAGTTAATTAAACAAAAGCACAACAAACGAAGTTTATAACAAAGTTGAACATGAACATTCAGTTTTTAATAGCAAGTTTAAAGGTTTGTTGTAGTTTTTGTTGAATTATAAGGATGAAAATAAGTGAAATAACAAGTTTTGAAAGAAGCAAAGCAATGAGTGGAATTAGAGAAGTGCTTTATATATGTATTTAACGAAGAAGGATATCAAGGGATGGCGAAACGAATAACTTTAAAGGGAATTGAATATAAGAGAGCAGAAGTACTGACTTCTGTGTGTGCTGGGGTTCATCATAAATCTCCTAGCACCATTTGAAATCAGTACTTCTCCTCTTAGCAGTCGCTATCGATCCGGAATACACGAAGAAGCAGCTGCATTTAATGCCTGGGCATCATTTGTCAGGCTTACTTAATTATAACCGCGTCGAATTCAGGTGCAATTAATGTCGCAATAACTTTGATTATGAAAGAAAAGAAGACAGTATTTGCGGATATCTTTTGACGTAGTAACTTAATATATTATTTTAATGGAAAAGATGATTCTAATTTATGTTTTCTTTACATTGTAAACAGGAAAAGGGTAGTACAAGTAGAATAATTTTCAAGATATACAATAAGATTTGATTTACGATTCATACGTTTTCGTTTTATTGATTGATTGTAATCAATAATATATAATATTTTAGCTTAATTACATCGATTACAATGTATATATATATAAAATTTGTTGCTCACATAATAACACGTTCTATCCGTAATTTTGCGGAAAATTTGTATCCCTAGGATCAGTTTCGTTGCGAGGAATTATACAGTAATAAATAATGCACTTAACTCTAAATGACTATCTAGTAACGGATAACGGCTTCTATTTACAACTAAACTTAGAACAGGATTTCAACAAAATCGTATCGCTTTCGTTTCGCGATTTCATTATTGAAACAGAAAGAAAAAGATATAAGAGAGGAGAGAGACACTTCCAAATCACTGTCGACGTCGGCAAAGTAACTCTATCTTTATTCATTTGACATATAATAAGATTATCTCAAAAAGTTTGTTATATTAAATATGTTATTCTATCAAGAACAGAGTCACTTTTGGACGTAATTGAAACAAAATCAAGGCTTCTTCTTCTGTTCTGCATATTTTGTCTGTTTTGTTTGTAATGCAAATTTCAAATTTAAGCCATTACTAAGTTATGTCGAGTCTTTGATTCGGCCCTTTTCTTGTAATCTGGTCCAAGTTTCACCAAGAGCTTTGGCAAAGTGATCGTCCACTGTAAAAGAAATAATTAGGGTTCAAGTCTTATCGGTTTTGTTTGAACAACTTAAACAATCAATTCAATGCAAAATCTCAAACATTTATAAATTTGACTACTTGAATTAAAATGGTTGATTATTTTCAGTCTGTCATCAACTAATAGCAGAGCAAACATTGACGTTGCATTGACGGAACAAAAATGGCTCTGAAAGTAAAAGTGTGCCCTCACCACTAAGACCAGTTTCCTTATCGGTGGATGATGACGAGGCGGCGGACGAGGAGGTTGCATTGAAAACAGCCGCGTAGTTCTTGAGACCTAAAGAGCGCTTAAAGTGTTCGTCTATCGCCGGATCGCTCACCACCCCTGTACTTTTGATTTCGGTTCTCTGTCCCCCGGTCGCGGCAGATGGTGTCACACTGCCCGTGGGCGTGACCGCCGTGTCCTCAATTGTGATACCTTTAAAGCACAAACCAAGCACAAACTCATTTCAAACAATATTTACCACCACTCAAATTTTATTAACAACTTATTCTCAAAGTAATTGTGTTTCTTCTGTTAAATTTTGCATTTGCATTGAAAGCTTAGATTCTATTTTCAGTCAATCGAAAAATGTGCTTGAAGTTTGATCGATGATGCTATTGGTCGAGTTTGCTGCTAGAGTTAGTTTCAATTCATTCCACTTGCTTTCACGCGAGCTTAGATTTTGGATTTGAATGAATAAATTTAAATAATTTAACTATCTAATTTTGTTTGTAAGAGAATTTGGACGTAGTTCGTCAAGTTGAAATCAAAGTTTGATAGATATTTTATGAACTTTGAATCAATTTAAATGCATGTATTTAGTATGAATGAATAAAAAATAAAAACTGAATTTCAAAAAATACTTATTTTGCAGACATCAATACAATGTTTTTCAGTCTTTTTTCAATGCAAATTTCGTGTCTTTTACATTAAGATAAAAATATTAACCTGGTTGAGGGGTTGTGGGTACGATAACACTCGGCCTCGAATGGTGTACTTTAGCCGCGGACATATCCAACGCCTCACTTTGAATGGGATCTCGCCTGCGTTCCTTCCTCCATGCACTGCTCGGCTTTCGATGTAAACTACTCGATTTTGGCCTTTCTTCTGTAAAACAGAAAAAAACGTCCCTGTTGCATGAAACCGTCTCTCGTCATCGATACGGATGGCTAAGTTATCCGGAAGTCCGGAAAATAAAAAGAGCCCCACTTCCGAGAGATTGCATGGTTTCCCCCTCCCTATTATGTCACTTGTATTCTTATCTTTTTTTCTCTCTTACTTAAAAACAACTTAATAACATTTCAGTGAAATATTCTTTTTAAATATTTTGTACTGAAGATAAACTTTTATAAATAATTTTACTGTATGCAAAACCGATTTTTTTAATGTTATGTTAATTTATGTTATTAATGTAAGATTGTTTGTAAGCAAAAAAATGTATTGCAATGGTATTTTATGTTGTACTTATTTTAATAATATTTGTTAATTATTGTTGACCATAATTGAGTCATTATTTTGCGAAGATATGTATGTACCAGTTTTTTCTCCGTTGCAGCTAAGCAAAGATGACAGAAAACATTACCATAATTTAACTCCTAATACGATTAAAATAGAATGCAAATAGTAAATCGTCAAATCTGAATAAACCGATCGAATGAGGCTAACTCAATCGGTATTACAGGTTCATTCATCTGATGTATCCGAATCCTTTCCGTGCCCCTTCTACGCCGTTTAATTCACTAATCATATGCAGACTTAATAGGAAAAAGAAAAAACCGGCCATAAAATTACAAAACGATCGATTTCATTAAAGAAAAAGAAACAAGAAATGATACGAGACGTGAATGTTTTGAAATAAAAATGCACGAAAGCGGGTTTTGGCGGCGCAAAAGTAGCGACACTAGTTCCCAGGCCGGGACAGGAAGTGCCTAATAATCGAGCAAGAAAGACGATGACCAGAAGAGGCAAACAGGTTTGTTTGACGAAGGAAGCTGGAAAGATGAATGGCAACAAGAAGGACGAGAGATGCTTTGACTTGAATTCACGTCTCTCGAATATTACAGTAGCTGAAAAGTGACCCAGCAGGGGCGCCGTCTATTTTCTTTATTTTTTCCTTTCTTCTTCTTCATCTTTTTCATTCGCTTATTTGTTATTTTAAGTTCTTTTTTAAAACTCAAAATAAAAATGTATTTGGTCCAATTAATAAACACCAAGCAATGCCCGAAATCGAGAAAAATAAATAAAACTTCATCCAAATTTGACCTTAAGTTCTGTTTATGTTATATTATGACGTCAGTTTTGTTTTCATAGTTTTGTTAATGTAAACAAAAAACACAAATGCGATACCTTTGACCTTGGAATGGGCACGAAAATTGTCGAAAGTCAGCCAGGGTTGCCAGAGACATCCTCTTCTGCTAATTTCCATGTTGATTTTTGGTTAATAACAAAACTAACTAACAATAGCAACAAGAGCCAATTTGCTTGTGTTTTGCCAATAGTTTGAATTGATCGAATGTTCGTGACTGGCTGTAGCCGACGCTCGTCGGGACTGACCGCGAGATTTTGCACGAGATGCCAAACCGCAGAATGATTATTTAAGAAAAACTTACGACGAGAAAACTAAACGACACAACAACGTGAACCGCTTTGGATAACAACTACAAAAAAAGAGCCGTCCACTTTGGTGGATAGTCGCGGCGCGTTTCTTTTCCTTTCTTCGTTCGCGTTCGCGCTTTCTTTCTCTCTTCCGCCCTTCCTTCCTTCCTGCGACTGTCTCAAGTTCATTCATTCATTTGGCTTACGACCAGCTTTACTCCCACCAATCGCCGCCTTTCTCACATGTACATCTTCTATTCGCTCCGACGGGATAGTAATCTCAGGTAGAAGTACGATACAAACGCATACATATGAGCTTCAATCAATTCACATTTAGTGCACTTTTGATCACAAATGAGTTGCGAAAATGATGATATTGACTGCGATGCTGAAATTATTTGACGAATTGAAAAAAGTGGAGTCAGGCATTTGATTTATTTTACTTCTCAATTAATCCTTTTAGGATGAAATTCATCAAGAACTTGAAGATTTGATTCAATTAGATGAAGATTTGAACCATAAATGGAGGTTGCAAAAATTGCAATAATGCTTTTAAGAGTCACCTAAAAATATAATACTATGTTTGATAATGCAAATTATTTATTCAGATATGTAAACATTTGCAGTAAAGTAATGTTTTTATTACTTGCGTCAGAAAAAAGTTAATCAGCGGAAAGAATTCACACATTCTTGACTCATTTATTGACAAAATGCGTTTTTTTTTCTCATTACTCATTTCGTAATTGACGTCAAGACTTCGATGAAGATATTATTTAAGTTTAAATACTGTGAATTTTTTTTTATTAAGAAATAAGCAAATGAATAAATATGTGTATTAATATTGAACTGTATTAAATCTGTTAAAACTATTTCACATAATGACTTTTGTCACAATCAAATTTATTAGTCGAAATTTCGCAATTTCCCAGAAACTAATTTTCGGCATTGTTCGTCAAACAAAAAAGAACTTAAAGTTGGATTGTCAATGTAAGATCAAACATTCTTTATATATCTTCATATAAATTGCTTTTGTTAGTTTTGTCGAACAAGCTGTGTATCAATTTACAACAACTTTGCCGTCTGAATATGTGTATAGGAAGTACAAGCTTAAACATCAGCGAAATCTTATTTAGTCATTTTATCTAACAAAAGCAAGTTAAAGATATACTTGTACAATAGACACTTTTGTATTGTAACATCTACCGAGAATCTCTGATGAAAAGTTTGTGTACTGAGAAAAGTTTGGACAAATTAAACACCTGTTAATTGAAAGTCTTATTAATGTTTCATCACATGAACACATATGTTCGAATCATATTTATAATTTTGTGTAATGTAATTAAATGTAAATCTTTTTTTGCAATGTTAAGTGTAATGCTTTGAAATAATACAACATTTTGAAACATTTTTCATGCTTATTTTGAGTTTGTTATTAATTTTTATTTATGCAAAAAATGATGATTTATTTTTCAATTTTAAATACAATAAAGTCAATTTTATATTAAAAATTAATTAATAACTTTAACTTTGATTGAATTAGTGGAAACATTTATAGAGTCAAATTATTTTTTTTTATTTTAACGCAAAATTATTTTTGTTTCCATTTATATGACGTTTTTGTAATAAAAAATTTTTATTTTGTTTTTCATCTTTAAAAATGGAGTTAAGTGGTTTTTCCTTCAAGTTTTGGAAATGTAGTTATAAATATATATTTTTTCGTTTATTACTTAGAAGTATTAAATGAATATATTATTATGTAAAAATTGCAGCTTAAATTATCCAAGTGCTAATATGATTACATTATGCTATATTATCACATCAATCGACATGATAATTTATGCAAAGTGGACTGCACCCAGTCGATAAAATATCATGTCACTGTTACCATCATACGGTAATCAAATTATCATTTGTCGATAAAATGATTATTCTTATTGTCGATTATCGTACATATCAACATCTTCTATATTCATCTAACAAGTTATATTACAATCAGTTTACATTAACAAAGTCAATGATTCAACTTTACATAATCTTACAATTCACGTGATATAATTGAACTCAGAATTGTTTATTCCATTTTCAGTACACTCCCTAAAACTAAACCTGGGTCCTTAAGCCATAAAATTATTTAACTTAAGGTCCTTTAAGTACTATTTTTTTGTTTCTTGAAAAAGTAAAATCTTTGATATTATTCAAATCTTCAATTTTCCTATTCATCTTTTTCCGAGTCATCCATTAATTTAAATTATCATTGTCATTATGCATTACTTGACATTGAGAATAGCGTGATAAATTGTTTAGCAACATTAAAAGCGACGCGCCCGCCACCTAACGCGCGAAATCGTCATTACTCGTGGTATTCGGAACAGGTTCGACCCTCGACATACCGTCGCTTAACAAAACCACACGAATGCACGGATATATAAAATACCATTGTTGTGTACCATTTATTCAATAAACACATGGATGATCCGATAGACGAATTACTAAAAAGAACCAACAAGAGAAGGAAAATAAAAAAAAAATAGAAAAAAAAATAAAATCAAAAAACGAAAAGGAAAAGAAAAAATTATTTCCAAAGAGTATCAACAGTTCTCATTCTATCTCTCGGTTTCTCTCTCTCGGTCATCTGACATCTGAAACTTCGATGAGAATGATCGGAATTTCAAACACTTTCGGGGGAAGCCTCCTTTCCAGTTTCGAAGCCACACTTTTTACGCACCAAGAATGCAATTGTTCATTCCCAATTACTCGCGTCATACATGCATAAACATTAACATACTATTCACGGATAAACAAAAGTAAACTTATTGTTGATTCTTTGTTGCAATAACAACAATTACATACATTCTTTGGCGACAACTATTTTGAAGATACATGTTTTCCATGATTGTTTAAAAATGATCAGAAACCGACTTTTATCTATTGCTAATTTTACAAAATTGTGAAAATTATTATAAATTAAACTCCAGATTACTTAAAAATGCTTATTTTCTAAGTTAATCATAAATAATATTTAAATATTAGAAAACAATTGTGAGAAAAAGATTTCAATGAATATACATTTTCTCAATTATGTAATTTTCAATTATGAAGTAAATTGAAAATCAAATAACTTAGTTGAAATTTGTTGCTAATGATTGATTTGTAGTTTTTCTATTGCAGTGACCCGTTTTGTGTGGTTTAAATGTTTGTTTGTTTGTGAAACCACTTTAGCTACCAGTTTTCTTTTGACGCATTATAATATATTGTGTTTATTGTAAAATCACGTTAGTCCTTTTGAAATAAAAGACTCTTGTTAAAAACTTTCTCTCTTCAACTGACCGCAACTTTTCAAAACGCTTCGACTAATTGTATGCTTTTTTTCATTTCTTTTGTCACTTCCAGGTGGCAAACATTTTTTTCCAAACAATGATTATAAAATTATTCCAATTAGGTTCATAAAACAAGTTTGGTCAAAAACATTTTTCCAGGTAAAATGAAAACAATTTGTATTGCCGTCATAAATTCCTCTTTTCAACAGAAAATACAAGTGTGAAAATGATTATACTATTTTGTTCTGTTTATTCTTGAAATTAACTTTTCACAGTTTACCTGCGGTAAATATAAGATATTTCGACAAAATCAAAAAGGCTTATTTAAAAGGAAAAAAGAGTTGCTTTTGAACTTGTTTTGTTAATTTTGTAATTACTTGGGGGAAGATATTTTATCAATGTTTGTTTTCAGTCTCAAATATTTCAAGTTAAAATATTTCAAGTCAAATATTTTATGTCTCGACACGGACTTTTATCAATTTTTTAAATTCCAGAAAATCTCTTTTCGAAATTTATGTATATGACAAATATACACATTTTTTCATTGACAAATCATTGATAGAGAAAAAAATGTTATTAATATTTTAGGGAGCTTTGGAAAATTGCATTTTTGGTTCTCTTCTAATGTAAAGTTTTATTTTATATCAAATATATAAAACATTCTTCTTTCTTTTGCAGATTAAGACAATTTTATTTAGGAAATATAGTAACACGAAAATGACTAAATAAAGTTTTAAAAAATATTTCGTGTCATGAGTCATGCGAATACGAATCCATTATGACCTCCAATCTACTTTCCTGCACAATGTGTAAGTGCAGCTGTCTTCAATTGGTGTATGTGAATATGTATATCAATGCCAGAATGTACTCTCAATAAGGAATAATATTCAAATACTTGATTTCACGTATAACATAGAATATGAATAATAACAAAAATGCCAACAATCAATTACATTAATTTAATTTAATTTCAATAAATGTATAAGAGTATATTCCATAAATAAAATGTTTAAATAGAAACAAAGAAGAAGTAATTAATTTTGTTTAAAAGTTAAATCTTGTAAGATAAACAAAAAACATAATTTTTTGTTACAGTTAAATGAATCAAATGAAAATGCCTGCAATTAATAAAAGTGAACAAACAAATGATTTTAAAAATAGTTAAACAAAAAATAACGAAAGAAAACAGTTGGTTCACAAAAACGTGACATTCCAAAACATTTTAAGCACTTTTGTAGAACCTCTCCAACATTCATCTATCAGTGTTGAATGTCTCGGACTTTTTGTCAGTTCACTACTTCTCCTCCCCAAATTATCCTCACATTACGTCAGCTTTATCTCCATGCAACAAAACAACTCAAATGAAATCTCATCGTCTTTTTCTTTCTATCTTTTCATATACTTTTTATCTGTAATAAATACCAAAAGACGATTTGTATAAATCAACACAAGTTGACTATTGTCAATCTACTAGTTTTAAAAATAATGCTCTATTTACAACTATCTGAGAGATCTGATAAAAGTTTATATTGATTTGATTCATTATTACTTTAATATCATTTTAATGTTAGTTGAAAACTCGTCTATTTATGTGGTTTAGTGATTTAATCTGTTTCATTAATATTTTTTTCCTCTTTCAACATGATTTTGAAATCTTTACTTTATCTTGCAAAATATATTTTTGTCTAAAGAATATTTCTTATTTATGAAAAAATAGAAAATCAACTACATTTTGATGTTAACAATTATTAATAGAGTTTTTTTATCAATGATGATTATTGTAAAATATAATTTTATTGACCTTGCACCATTGTTGCTGCTCTGGAGAGGACGTCCAAGGCACTCTCAACTGCAGACATTCTTTGGAAACAACTCCGGCTTGGATCTGCTGAACTTTTCTCCCGCGAACAAGTTTAATAGAAATCCAAGTGGTTCACTATCAGAAACAAACAATTTGCAAAATATTTATTAACTTTCACACCAATTACACATTTTCAAATTAACAACTCTGATTCTCTTTCTTTTTTTTTGCTTTGTAAAATATAATAACATTTACATTAAACAAACTGTAAATAATGTTGATGACTGACCACTAATCATTTGCTTTTTTCATGTTTCAGGAGAGAAATTTGAAATTTGAAAACGAACGAGAAAATGTAAGAAAAACAGATAAGTTGCGCGGTTTGACAGAGGCAGCGTAAATAAGAGTAAAACTGGGATTAAAAACGTGACATTGTCTGTGGAATGCGGAGCCCTCACCGGGAATAAGTCCCCTCCCTCATCTTTCTCCGCCGTCACCTCATCCTTCGGCCCCACGAACGAGGTGCACGAGAGTCCCGCAGCACCGCAATTCCATCACAACAATATAAACAATTTGGATTACGCGCTTACAAATCGGTAAGCATTCATTCCAGCCAACATTCCTCGACTAAGTGTTTGAACTCAATTTCAACCCCCTTCCCCCTCAAGCCATATTTTTTTTACTCTTAAATTTTGTTCTTTTTATTAATATTTTTTTTTATTTAAAAATAATTATGTTCAAATATAAAATTAAATTATTTCTTTTTGATTTGTTGGTAATTAAATGTTAATGCTTTTTTTAAATGAAATAATTTTAATTTAATTTCAATTTAATTCTTGACAGGAAAAATATCTCAGGAATTCCAGCTATTTTTACAACTAATCGTTAAAGTTATTTGGATTTTTCTTAATGTAATACATTTATTTAAATTTAGAAAAGTCACATTTTTCAATTAAGTACTACTTTTTATAATTAAAACTTAAAATCTTAAATATACAAATTAATAAATAAATATTAACAAGAGTCTAAAATATCTTAGTTTTCTCAGCAATGTCCAGTAAATCTTGCAATATTTCTGAAACTGTGGTCTGAATGTATCTCCGTATATAGATTGAATCGATTTGTTGATAAAAAGAAGAATGAAAATACGGCCGTTTCGAAACGACTGACATGCTTTTGATTTGAAAAGCCGTGGAATTCGGTGGTTGGAATGTGTCAATAATCAACAATAAAACTGTCCTTTGTAATAATCCCTCCAATTGGGGGGGAGGGGGGCGGTAGAGACATACATATCACAACGTTTAATGGAGAATTTGAAATTTGGCCTCTCGAACTGCGGTGAAGGTCATCCCACAATGAATGCCCGAGAATCCGGAGCGCGTCGCAGAGCGCTAAAATGAGAGCGCGCTCCTCTTAATTTAATAGCCATCCAAATATCAAAAGTAGAACTTGCATGTACATTGCGAATATTTCCCCGACAATCATCAATCATGCGTTTTTATTTTCGGCTTTTGTCTTCTTCTTTTTTTTTCTCATCAAATTTTTTTAATCGTACTGAAATTGAAAATAAAAATTTTATAAATAAGCGATTGTTTAATTTAATGCTCAAATTGTCTATGAAAATATAGTTTTTTGTTCTTAATGGATTAGTTGATGAACAAAATGGATTTATATAACAAATAAAGTTGAAACATTTACGATCACTTTTTCGACGAAACGAAAGCAAAATAAAGGGTGAAAGTCGAATAAAGAATTTACAACTGCTGCTTGTTAGGCACATTGTCAGGTAAATAATTGAGTCGACTTCACCGGCAGGTCAAATTGGTCTATTTATTTTATTACATGGATATACGAAAGAAACCAGTCGCATAGTCAACACTCAAGTATTTCAATCATTTCAACTATTTTTCTTTTATTCGTTTTAAATGTTTATCTATAATCCTTTTTTCTTGTCTTTTCATTAAATTTTTATTTTATTAATTAATTTACTTAGCAATCGAAGGTATTACACTTTTTATGCAATATCATTTTAATAAATAAATAATCTTGGCGATTATATTACATCTAATAAATAATAATCTTGACGATAGAAATGTTATTAATTATTATTTTTACAATTTTGTTATCTTTTCATAAATTTGCACAATTATTGAACACAAAAGAAACAAAAAAGCCGAAAGACCGCAAGAATTGACTTTGACATTTCTCATATCCTTATCTGTCATGCAATGTTGACACTTGAAAATCGCGGTAAACAAAGTTCACATTTCGTCATATAAAAAGATGTCTAGAAAAAGACAATAACAACAGTATCGCAATTCACATCAAATGACATTTTGCAATTGAAAATGCACATATTCAACGAACAAATTCCAACTGTCATTTTTACATTTTAAGTAATACAAAAAAAAAAAAAAAAAAGAAGTCATCGCTGAATTTCGCTGACAATGATATGACGGTCGAATTGACAGTATTGAACGGGTGTGAAATTAGCATCGGATCGATAGAGGAATGCGGCATCGCGTGAAAAGAGACAGCAAATAAGGATGGACGAACGGAAGAAATGCGCGCGCGACGAAGAAAGAATTTCGGTGCGACTGAAACAACAACACATACACATATCTAAACACCAGGAAGAACAAAAAATATTGCGAACAAAAAAAGTTGTCATTGCTTTGAAAATAATCAAAATCAAATGCACTTACCAGTTGATAATAATCCGTGTCTTTTTAAGTCGATAAAATTGATAACAAATAGAGTTGAGGGAAAAAAAAAGAAGAAAAAAAAGGGGAAAGAAATTAAAGTAAAAAAAAATAACAACAATAGGGCGCGATTGTTGTTGGCGTGAAGATAAGTGTCGAGCGAAAAGTATTTGATGGCACGCAGTGGACTTGGAGGCAAGGCCGGCGTTTGACACGAGACACGACGAGAGAAGACATACACAAAAGAGCGAAAGAGGCGGCCGGCGGGCTTGCCAGTGCTGCTGCTAAGTTTCCTTTTTCTCCCTCCCCGCGTGCCGCCAGTCCTCCTCCCACTCCATCCAAAGGCTTTGCACGCGCGTATACCCAATTCTTACGAAAAATATATATATGTAGCGCTGTATTCATTATGGCTTTGACCAGAAATGTTAGATCAAAGTGCTGCATTTGTTAGTAAATTATCGACGTGGGTTTACGCAGCGAAAGATTAAACGGTAAATTGGGAATTCTTAGTTCTTAAGGGAATGGAACGTCGGTAAGACAGGATGTGAGTTTCCTACATTACCGATAGTTTAAATAAACAGAAATTGTTTAAAAAGTCAAGTGTCTGAAGTTAAATTATTTTACAAGAATGTGAAATATTATATTTTAGTTTATTATTAATAATTTATTAATTAATAATTAAAAGTCTAATATTTTAAATGTTAGACTTTTAATAAAAAACCAAGAATTGTTAACAGTTTCACTTATAATTACCGACGTTACAGATTTCTTCAATTTTAATTTAAGGAATACTTTGAAGTAGTTTAAAAATTGCAGCAAGGTTTTGTTAATTTCTTCTCTTAATTTAATTAATCAATTGTATTTGATTGATATTTAATAATATATTTCTATTTCAAGTAAAACTGTAACTTTTGAAGTGAATAATATAATAGAAATCATCGTATACAGACAAAGCTGCTTAAAAAATTATATTTAAAGTTAAGAATGTTCTTAAAGTTGAAAATTTCGTTCTGTTTAATTTATAATATTTCATTTAGTAATATTACTCCTTCTTATTTTCATTGGAATATATATATTCCTTATAAGTTTAATATTTAATGAAACATAAAAACGTAATGTACAGATGGACCTAAGGGTTTAAAATGAATACTTTAAAATTAGGTCTGCAATTCCATAAATTGAAATAAATTCTTATTAAATCAAAGTCATTTTTACTTAAATCAAATAGAAAATATTGAAAAACAATTTGTTTAAATATACTCAATCGATTGATCGAACAAAACTTTTTATTTAAATGTTCTTATTAAAATAAGATAATTAATAATTATAAAAAAAGATAAAAATTTTAAACGTTTAGATTTAAAATACTTTTTTTTAATTTAAAGTGTTGTTGATGATCATTTTTACCGACTGTTTTTTTGTTATTTGTAGGACATTAGATCCAGAGGGACCAACAGTTACTGAAAATAGCATTTTCTGCATTTGAAGTGATAAAACAGTAACTTTAGTTCAGCGATAAAATAAAAAGTTTAATAAAAACTAAAGAAAATTGTAAAAGAACGTCTAAGATAAAAGACCTTCGCTAACAACAATTTCAATCAAATGTTTAATATTATAATAGATAAATAATAAATAAGTAAGAAAGTAATATGTAAAATAAAACATTGTTCAGTAATGATTTATTTTTGCTTAAAAAATACATGATTAGTCTAGACATACATAACAAAATATTTTAATCGGCGAATAATTTAGTCATTATATTGACTATTGAATTAAAAAAGAATTCAATTATCCACTTTTTTATTATTACATTAATTATCCATTCTGAAATTCATCTTAAATTGTTTAATGTTAGATTGTACTCATAAGTAAGAAAAAAAATTAATTAACAATTAATTTGATCTGCATTTTTCATCATATTAAAATAACAAAGGAATTAAAACAAGCAAAAATATATGTGAAACTTGTACATTTCCATTATCAACTAAATATAACAAACAAAATTACAAATATTTTTAACAATAAAGTAAATTGGATTCTGCAAACTTTCATGTTTAAATTACACTTTTTTTATTTTTTTTTTTTGGTGAAATTTCATTCATATTTTCGATGAAAATGATGAAAAATGGTAATTATTCAATAGAAATGAAGCATTTGTGGCGGAGTATTTTTAAATATTATTTAAAAATTGTTTTCGTGGTTTAAATGAAATTTCATGCATTAAAGTATGAATAAAAGTAAAAAATGGAATTAACAAAAATACTTCAAAAATGCATTTTACTTGGAAAATGAGGAAATCGAGTGAAATCAGTTTTAGATTATAAATGATTATTTTCATATTTTTGTTTGAATATATATATATATTTGACTATTAACACAACAATTTCATCCATCAATTGATAACTTTCGACAACATTTTGTACAGTTAATTACATATAGAACTTTGTATATATAATTGTTTTTTTTTTTTAATTTAAAACGCTTATAATAGGTTTTTCCAACATCACCATAAAATGTATAATCGTTGTGTGTTTAAATCTAACATATAAAGATATCTCTGTTTGTTATATTTTGCATGCATGTTTGTTACGCCAACGATGCCGCGAGAGTAGATATACATATTTTTAGCATTTATTTATTTTAGTTTACATCTTCATTTTTATATATATGTACAACAAAAATTCATCGTTGATTCATCACAATGTGTTTGCTTTGAAAATAAGTTTTCTTGAAAAATACACAAAATTATGTATTAATATGTTGAATTTTTCTGTCTATTTTAATGTAAAGTCTGTAAAATGTACAGTTAGTTGGTATTTGGCATGTAAAACCAAAAAGTTACAGAATTTAATTTGTGGTCGTTAGAAAATATTTTTGGCATATCAAATGTAAAAAATCATCTATCGTTACAATAACTTGTATACTCTATTTAGACATTTACATGTAAATTACGTTTTCTTCCAATTATTTGGATATTGATGGTACAAAGAGATACCTGCAAATTGGTCTAATATTTTGACGAGATATTTGATTTTTAGATATTGCGAATATTTTGTAAAAATTTAACAAAATTTGTTTCAATATACATATAATAATCTAAATCATCGTTGAAACTAGAATTTTTATTTGATATTTTTTAATTATAAATTTAATTTCAAATTTCCTGCATTGTAAAAGGATTTAGAAAATTTTACTTTTAATTAAGATATTTTAATTTCTTTATTCTTCTTCATATCACGATTAATTTTGATTAAATTTGTGTTAATAAATGTTATTTTTTCAATTTTTTTTATTTGAGACATTAATTAAGAAATTAACATAATATAAGAATCTCAAAGGTATCTCGATAAAAAATATTAAAAAAAAAGTTTTATCCGCGGTGTATATAATTTATTGATTTTCATCTATCAAAGCTTATATTACGTATAGTAATTTTCATAAAATTACATTCTGTTTATCACTATTAATTTTTCCTATACACAATGATAAAAATATAATAAATATTTTCAATACATATTATAGTCGGGCGTATTTCTAACATTGTGAAAATAAAATGTATAAAATAAAAAATATAAAAAAGTAAATGTATAAAATACAAATATTTTAATTTAGTTTAATTAAATTAAACTAAAGTAACTCAGTTGCCGTTACTATATTTAATTCTAACATGAAATTCACAAATTGAATGAAGTACACTAAAAGAAGAAGATTTTCTTCTTTTAGTGTAGTGTTTGATATTTCTAATAAAATACAATGCAAAATATAACATATTATTTGCATATTAAACATACCATTCAATTAATTTTTTATTTTCATTATAAAAATGTCCTTTTTCATCTTTTTAATTTCACAAATTTCGTTTTCCCAATTTTGAAAATACGCCCGGCAAATATTGTGGTTGAGCAAATATTGTGATGTTATATATGCACGTTTGCAAATTAAAGCGGTTTTTTTCTTAACATTCTTGATTTTGAATTATTTATTTTAAGAAAATGCATCTTTTCTGTCCTATAAAAAGCATTTCATCTTAAAGTGTTTTCTCGACGTACGATAAAAACTAACAGAATGCGCGGCGTATCTTTTATTTAACTCATGAAAAATGTACAGTAAAATCAATTTACTTAAAATGTCGTTTCAAAATGGTTTCAGATGTTCATGTTAATTCTTGTTGAAATGTATTTTCTTAAACACCTATAATTGATTTAATGAACGTTCAAATCAAATATTCTTTAAATATAGAGAAATTTTCCATTCCGAATAAACAAAATTGTCACGTAATGAAGAAGTTTTATTCGCAAAAAATTTAATTTTAAATCATATTTTATTCATATACGTTCTATCGTGATATGTTTATATCATAATTCCATTAGTTGATTCTACATGTTTCTTTCCTTAATCTTTAGGCCAAGAAATATTTTTACAAAATGTAATTTTGTTCTTAAATGTTTCATTTAAAGTCAGAAAAATTCATCGTTCAATTTGATATACAAAAATAACTTTTAAAAAAATAAAAATTAAATTTGTTAATTTCTAAGTGAATGGACATCGTTGATTTTGGATATTTTGCATTTAAGATTCATGCTTAACTTTCATAAACTTTTCAGCTTATCTGCTTTTGTCGACTAATGCTTAAAATATTTATATTATATTATATTATTTCGTAGTTGCTTCGTTAAATGTACACACATATTACAAAATCTATTAATTGTTAATATCCATTATTGAAAATAATACAATATATGCAATACATTTATATTTTCACATTTGTCTGACAATACGTAAATGGTCCATACGACTTTCTGAGCGTTAAATTACATATGACTGCAGTAAAAACATTGCACAAATATAATTGTTTGAATTTAAGCCTCTTATGACTTATTTTATACACCTATCATCGCCTTTTTTTTAATTTACAACATATCTTATTTCTAGTCATAAACTATTTATAGTAACTTAGATTTTACAATTATTTTGTACATTTTCTAGAGAATTTTGTTTTAAACATTTCAAATTACACTTTCAAAAGTTACTTTATTGAAAGAAATATCTCTCTAAAATAATTTGAAATGTATAGAATTTCATTTTATACATGTTTTATCTTTATATATCTATAATTGACAGTAATAAATAATGATTGATGATACATTCTTCATTTTTAATACAAATTATTGTAAAAGTGTATAAGCGCAAAAGGAATTTTTGAATTAAAACCATGAATTACGTTTTTTTACGTTAAATTGTAAAGATTAGAAAATTAATTTATTTAAAAAAACGACAGTTAAGTACATAATTCTTTATAAAATGTTTGTATAAAAATGATAAAAAAAGATACCGTAAAAAATATTACATTTTAGTGCTTAGTTTGATATAATCAAAGGATAAATCTTTGTGATCATGTTATAAATATACGAAACGATTTATTTCACAAAAAGGTGACACAATTCAAACACATAGAAGCGTAACTGTTGAAACTGAGTGCTAGAAAAAAGTAAAAAAATTAATTCAAAAAAGTATATTAAAAGAGAAAAGATGTTAATTTTAATCTAAAATTTATGCAAGTAATTATTATTTTTCATTCATTTTGTTACAAATTTGTCAAAAATAAATAATTTATAAATATTTATATAATATAATTATTAACAATAATAAACTATCAAAAGTGGATTTGCATTACGATTATTGTTAAAATGACTCATTTCGTCAATTCCCAAAACTTGAAATAGATAATTTTAAATTGCATTTAAAAGAGTGTTTGTATAATCGCTTTTATATGAAAATCAAATAATGCTTTCTCACTGCGTAAAAATACTTAATATTTAAAGTTTATAATTAAAAATTAAAAATCTTATAATTAACTAGATGATAAAAAAATTTGAAGTGAGAATATTTTAAACATTCAGTAAAAAATAATGTGTACAAACAAGAATGATGTTAAAATTGTATTTAATTATAAAAATGTTCAACCATGAGAATCAGCGTGGAATTGAAATTAATTATTTATACACCGTATGTTAGCATTATAGGATCGAAAATGATTACAGGATTGGTGATCATATTCGATTGTGTAAACTTTATCACATCGCAGCTTAACACAAATAGACTAGATATAAACACTGACACGAAATATTAATCGTCGAATATACGCCAAGCTTAGAGCTTCTTTTACAAAAATAATCTAGTTGAAAACGATCGAACATATATATAGTCAAATATTTTATTGTAAAATTTGTGTCGTTTCTTGCACTTTTATTAAAGCAGCTAAAAGAAAGTCTGACGACAAATTATTATATGAATAAAATATCGTCACAATTTAACTGCACATTTTCGTCAATTATACTAAATGCAGCAATTCATTAATTTGACCAAAGATAAAACGTTTTTCCGTTAGATACGTCGAAATGATAGTTATATTGGGAAGACAAATTGGCATAATTTAGTGATATCAGATAATCTTACTTAACAGAAAGGAAATGGAACTATTTTTAATGGCACATGAATTCATAATTATTAGATGGAAGTCGTTTTATTTAACCGAAGACAACGTATTACAAATAGATGTTTTGGACACTTTTTGGCAAAAGTTTATGGCAGTTTACTTGAAAGATAAATGAAATAAGTGAAAATCTTGTTGCAGTTTTTTTAACAGAAAACTAATTACATGAACTTGACTGGAAGTAAAAGATCCAAAACATCATTTTTACAATTTTGTATAGGAAATATTTATAACGACATAATTACAGCTATCAAGTGAACAATGAATCAGCTAAGATTTTTCACGAAAAGGCATTACTTTGCACTTAGAAAAAATCAGTTTTAATAATTTAAAATTTTAAATAATTTAAAGCTTTGCTTATTTCAATTAATCATATTCTTTATAGCTAACTGAACTTTGAATATCTCGATTAAGAGCTAATTATTTATCTGTAGTACAAGTACGATCATTATTTTATCCTTCTTCTATTGTCCATGTTCATTCTTAGTTTGATTTTTCTTGAAATACAAACACAGACTTTATCAAAACATAACACACATTCGCAACGTATATCTTCCACAAAACTCGAAGGATTTCCTATCCTTGACTACTTTAAAAAAAAAAGTTTCTTGCAGCACTAAACAAGAATTTGGTTTTTTTTCAGACCTTGGTGAGCAGAATCAACTGCGCATCGTTGCTTGATCTGTTCGACGGTTGTTCTCGCAATTGTTCCTTCTCCCCAGACTCCAAATTACTCGTCGTCGTGGTATTATTTGATCGCGGAGTCATCGTAATAGTCGTATTAGCCGATTGTTCATTGCTCAGCAACAATCCGCGATCTCCTTCTTCAAAGTTCTGATTGGATTTGGATTTGCTCGAGGGCACATTTTTCGTTGAGTGTCCACCCTTAGAGGTTTTGCCTTTTTGACATAAACTATTCTCATTATGTAATGCTGCGTCAATGTCCTTTCGAGCGACGCAGGTGCAAGCTTTTGTGAAGCTCTTCTTGAAGTTTTCACTAAGAAAGGCATACAAAATAGGATTCATCGCGCTGTTTGCATAACTCAACAAGCCCGCAAACAAAAAGATCCCAACGTTCATGTGACACTCGTTGGGTTCTGTGTTGATAAGCGCCATCTGTGTCAACCAGTAAGGTAACCAACAGAGAACATAAACAGTAATAACCGTGAGAACCATTCTTGTGACCTTTCGATGTTTCTTATCCTTGGATTTCTTTTTAGGACCAACTGTCTGAAGCTTCTTAATCACCAGAAAGTAAAAGATAAAGATGAGTATCAATGGTATGGCAAATCCTAAGACGAAAGTGTAAAGAGTAAAAGTAGTTTGTCCTTCATGCTCGTTAGGCCAGAAGATGTTACAGCTGATGTTTCCCTCGATTTCCATTGTGTTGGCATACAAAAAGACTGGAATCATAAACAGTATGCTGATAACCCACGCCGACAACGACACCACCTGTGATATGAAAGATGTGCGCCAACTGTTGGATGATATTGGATGACACACGGCGATATAACGATCGGCACTCATGATAAACAGAAAGATGCTACTGGTGAACTGATTGATACTTGTGCTGATCATATAAGCCTTGCACATGAATTTCCCAAAAGTCCAACTCTTTAGACTAATAGTGGTAACCAAAAAGGGGATGCCAATTAGGAAACACTCATCGGCAATGGCCAAATTGAGGATATACCGATTAGTGACGGTTTGCATTTTGGAAAATCGCAACACCACATAGATCACCAGAGTGTTGCCGAGAATTCCGACAATGCAGACAATGGAGCAGAGGATTTGCGTGAGTAATATGACGATTGGCTGATTCGTGCCACAGGTGATGCTGCCGATGGCGGTGTCGTTGCCCGATCTCGTGACGTTTGAGCCAAAGCTCACATTGTAGAGTTCTAGCGCGGCTGTCACGTTCGTCATGGCGCGCTTTTCGTATGGGCTTGATTTGACTCCGGCACTTGGCTCCTTTCAACATCTAATCGAACGCCACCGCATTGGTCATCATTTGTATTCCAAGCTCGTTCCCTTATGGGATATTCTGCGAACGTTTGTCGTCGGGATCGCTTGATTAGTCATGCTGAATGGCCAACCTATTTTGCTTTCCTGGGACGTTTCAAGCCCCGTGCCGACGGATATTCATTCTCCCGTAATCCCGTGCCAATGATATTCCTGCAAAATTGAGATAAAAGAGTTAGAAAGCAGCTCTAAATGGGGATACAAAAATAGATGTTTTATTCGTTTTAGTCGAATGTGTGTAGCTCGAATAAACGCATCATTTGCACATCTATTGGAAATAATTAAAGCCGATTGATCGTAAATCACGGACTTGGGTGGCGCGGGTTTGAATTTGGCATGCAAAATTTGTCGGCTTTTTAGGAAGTCAGTGAAAAATTGATTTTGAGATGTAAATGGAGTTCAAAAATGGCAATGGAGTTATAATAAATTACGTATTTGAAATGACATTGCGAATAGCGTGACGGTTGGTAACCTACTTCACGTGACGATAAATGAATGTTATACTTTTCTATGACATTTCATTATCTTAGTTTTATTATTTAATAATGTATGCAGAATTTAGATGCATTCAATGTAAAAGTAAGGAGTAAATATGCTTGTTATTTACTTTTCCCGCGATTTTCTACAAAGTCATGTTCGACGAGAGTTCATAAAATTTTCATAACGGCTAAAAAAAGACTATAGCTTAATATGCTTAATCTTCATTTACGTGTATCAATAATTGTGCTTTATCGAGGCAAATTTGTTCAACAACAACTTTTGTCGACTTTAGTTTATTTTTCTACTGAACTTTGACTTTTATTTTCTAGCTAGCCAGTTGGAACGATTTCCGATGTAACATAGTAAAGTTAAAAAATTGTTTTTATTTTCTTTTTTTTTAATTGTGGTTTAATTTATAAAATTTACAGAGGTACATATTAAAGTACTTTGAACAAGATAAAAATAGGAAATAGTTTTTTTTTCGTCGTTACTAGACGTGAAGCTTTTAAAATATTAATGTGTACCGATCAATATATCCATAATTAGAAACTGATCAATCATTAGCAATATGTTTGTCTGTTGCAGATGCAGATTTTCGAAATAACGATATTTATATCGCTGGCGGAATAGAAATACTGTTTGCTTCAATAAATGATTCAATCTTATGTAATCGAAAACATTTTGTGGCCCAGTAAGGTTAGTCGATAAATCATAAATAATTTTTCCTATCAAAACGGAAAATATATTTCAAATATATTGTTAATATATTCTTAATATATCCTTAATATATTTTTAATATATTTTTAATATACTCTAACATACTCTAAATATATTAACAATATATTCTCGATATAATGCCGAAAATGTAACTTTGAAGTTTTTTTTAACATATTAAAAGTACATTATGAATATATTGTGATTATATCACAATTTTATATAACGATTGTATTATGAATATATTTATATATGAAACACGTTTTTCTAATAAAATTGAGAACTGGAAAAGTTGGTTTCGTTTTTACTGTCAATATAGTCTGTCGAAATTTAATTGTGTATAATATTCCGGTTCATGCATCAGTAATATGCTAAAAAAATTAAAGTATTTTTTATTTCACCCTAGTCATGTGATTTCAAAAGGAATGATCGATTTTTTTGCATTGTAAATTAAAAAATCACTCGACTTTCTTTACAAAATTAAATACAAACGAAATCCAAAGGCTTTTGTTGATTCGATTACAACAAAGGTTGATTCATACTTATATATATATATTTTTTTTTCCAGAATATTCGTAATCTTATTTCATTTGCTTCATTCTTATGTCAAAATAAGAGAAAGAAACCAAGAAATGAAAAACATAACGAAAAAGAAGAGAAAAATAAAATAGCTTTCAATTGAATTTGCAGCATTTGTATATTAAAACGATCCGACTGTTAAATTGACTATTTCAGTTAAATTTCCACAGAAACATTCTCTCACAGAAATAAATATACAAAATATTTTAATACTTTAACGAGAAATGCAGTCAGATTGTTTATACTTTTTTAATACAAAACATTTCTCGTAATTACAAATATCAATGGTATATTTAACAAATATCCAATTTCATTTTATCCGTTGTTTTCATTAATTCACTAACACTTTGCGCAAATATTTGCTACCGCAGAAGTGACATTATCGACTTTCTTGCTTTTATATCTTACTATATTTTCAGATTCAAAAGACGCAAATATATCTGCGACTTAGTATGAATTCGATATCAGTTCGAAATAACTTTTACTTCATAATTTGTGGTGTATATCCTCCTCATACACCATATTTTCAAATTACAAAACTTGGCATTGTTTGTCGCAAACTCGGGATGGCGTCGTAAATGGAAAATAATTGAGCGACGTACATATATTTTTACATGCAAAGCACAAAAAGCTTTTGCGAATGCTTTTTTCCTATTCTTTTCTCTATTTTTTAGAAGGATATTTCAATACTTTATTATCATCATTGAAACCCGAACATTTTGAGGTAAAATTATTATTCGTAAAGTTAAATTAAAATTCCATGTAAAAGCTATTTGAACAAGTATCAAATAGAGTTTTTTCTGTGTTTATTATAAATTAATACTTTTTTGATTAAATTTTTTATGGACAGATGATATATATTGATAATTTAATGTGTCGATTTGAAAGTCTCAATTTAGACAATTATACTTTGTCGAATAAATCATACTTGCGTTATTTTTCATCTTCTGACATCGCGATATGAGTCACGTGGGAACCATGTGTATATGTTAGTGTTACATTTGAAAAATATTAACTCGCTGACACAAATTTATATGCAAAATATATGTTTGTTATAAAACTATATATAAACACGCCAATATTGTCATACAATCAAACCCATGCATTTCGATGTATATTTATATTTCGATAAAATTGAATCAAAATATCAAACAAATTAAAAGTAAAATGTCACACCTATTTATACATTGATAAAACGCAATCATATTGTTCTTTCTGCAATTATTTAACTATTGCATTTTAGCAAAGTGATTGTATTATACACATCACATAAACTTATAACAAATTGTATAAACATACAATTTGAATAGCAATATTTTATTCTCGACTAAAATGTTTGACAATTTTGTAAATAAAATATCGGCGATACAAAAAGATAGACAATTTCAAAAATAAAATTTTGAAAAATGCAAAATAAAAACCTTTTAAAATTGCAAATAAAAAAAACGATGGCTCTCAAAATGGGAATTTTTTCGCAATATTCGATACTTGACATTTTACCTAAATGGATCGATCGTAAATAACAAGATTGATTTTATTATAGTCTTATAAAAGTTTCAGATTGAAATAGAATGATATATAAATTCGTTCAAGACTTGATTCGTTTATTATATCTAAATTTGTGCAAAATTTAATCAAATTTTTCATATGAAATATATTGAAAAACTATAAAACAATGCTATTTTGCAAGCAAATTATTGATTTATTTGCTGCAAATCTTATAATATTATTAGTTGAATGCAATGCTTAGCATACAATAGAATATAGCACAGAAATTTGTTTAAGTTGGTTTCAGATTTGGTACATTAGTTCTCATCATGTTTCAGTAATAATCCCTTTTATTTACCCTATGATCAATATTACAATATAATTACCAATATAATTAATCAAAACTCAATACACGTATACATTAATGGAATATTTACACGTTTCAACTATTTCAATGAAACCCATAAGAAAACCAAATTTAAATATATAACTTTCTCTCACAATAAATATATAGAAAATAAATATTTGAATATTAAAATATATGTTAATATATTTTAAATATATTTTTGCATATAATTAATATATATTTCTTGACATATATCTTAAAAATAGAAATAAAAATATATAAAATATAAACAAAGTGTATACAAAATGTATTTAAAGTTTTTGCCGAAATATAATTTATATGAAAATATTATAAAATATATTTTTCAAATATATTTAAAATATTTTTCTTGAGGGAAAGATTGAAATTAGTTCTTAATTGTTGTATTTCATCATTCAAAAAGTGTAACTTGACTAAAGAAAATGCACTTTTATGATAATTGAGAGATTAATTCTAATATATATTTTGACCTTTTTCTGTATATTAACTCTCGTATTACTATTGAGCATGAAATTTATATTATCCAGCACGCAGAGGATCGTAACTGCGATTAGTACCAATAAAAAGTGTATTGAATTATAATGCATAGCCATTATTTGAAAACAGAATAGGCAGATAAAAAGCCACAAACACACACATCGAAATAAGCTTGGGAATACTTGTAGCTGCTCGTTAAAGCGCTAACAACTCAGAAAACATCGATAGTAATAATAAAGTTGCGCTGAATTGCAGTCAGATGATATAAAAATTCAGATGACATCTACACTGCAATTATCCAATATCGTTACAAATACGATCAAATTATGTTTGTCACTTTTCCTTGCGTTAGAGCGAGGATTATTCTTGGTATTAAGGTGAAATATTGGCCGACTTAACCAATTCAAAATTTTATTCCTGAAAATCTCAGTCATTACTGCACAAAATTAACTCAAATTTCACATAAAGACACAAAAATGTTGCACAAACACTATTACATAGCCAGATTTATACATTTTAACAAAAAATAAATATGTTTATTTATTAAAATATGACAAAAATGACACTTCAAATTCAATGAATGATTATATATCGTATGAGCTGAAAAACGTAAAAAACGCTTTGATATGTTCTAAATTATTAACTTACAAAAATTTTGATTGTAAGAACATACTTTTTAATGTAACAGTTATTGCGAAAAGTTGGAACAAAATCATATACCAAAAATCGAAATCGAAGTGACATTTTGATCGTCCGGTCGGTAAAAAGAATGAAATTTTAGTGGCATTGGTATGGGGTAGATGGCGTACGGTCATATTTCTGTATGATATAATTCGGTTGTAAATAAATGTACAAAACTGACTAAAGATATAACTTTACGGATATAAACAAAATAAAATTTATGATCTAATATAAATAGGATAATATTATTGAGTAAATTATAAAATAATTATGAAACATAACATAATAAGAAGAAAACCATTTTTAAATAGAACTGAAATGAACTTTTTGATTTTAAATGTTCAATTGCTTAAATTAATTTTATATACTAATGAAAATAATACGTATATAATTATAATCATTATATTGTAATTATAAATTGTTATTCTTATATCATTATATTTCTAAATGTTATTTACGCATTAAATTATATTCAATATCTTAATTCTAAAATAATACAAAAATATTCGGACATATTTATAATGATAATTATCGGGAATTAAAAAGTAACAAAATGCAATCGAGTTCTGTTTTATTATTATATCAATTAAATGAGTACATATAACAATTCTAAAGGAAAACTAAACACCTACTTATACTTTGTTACATAAATGTATAATTAGCGAATTGCAAGAAATATTTTTTATGTTCGTTCTATGGTACTTTAATTTAATATAATATAATAAACTAATACAATTATTATAATTAATACAGTAAAAAGAAATTAAATTCTTTTTTTCATCTTAATTAATGTTTGGAAATGTTATTTTTTTATCTAAGTACCATATTCAGTAGCTAATCAATTGATTCAAATTTTGCATTATACATAAATTGTTTTTATTTATGTAAGAATGTTAATTTTGTTTGAATGTTTTCAATAAAATGAATGTTTTTGATCAATTTAAATCATTTTTGCATGAAGATTGGTTATTTTAATATCTTTTATATAATTTACAAACATTTTAATTATCATTCTGTTTTCTTATTGAGTATGCAAAATGAGTCTATTGATATAACATCTGTTATGTGAAATATGTTTGAATATCAAATTATAATGACTTTCATTAAAAAATTGTGAATTCATTTACAGTTAATCAAAAGAAACCAATATAGTTAAATTTTAATTGTTATAAATATATGCAATTTACATGCATTTGATTACATACAATATAATTATTTAATATTGAAAGTAAGTTTTATATTTTATCGCTGTTAAATGATTAAATCTTTTATTTATCGAAGCAGTGTCTCAGAATTTGACTTTTAAACAATTATAATTCAAATATTATAATTTAATATAATTGAAATTAATTAAATTACAATAATTGCAATTGCAAAAAATGATCAGAAGTCAAATTCTAAGACACGTTCTTGTTAAATAATGAATTTAATATATTATATTATATACGAGTTTGTATATAATATAATATATGAACAGAAAAATATAAAAGGTAGTAGTTTCAATTGTAAGTTATTATTCTTCTTTGTGTAATTAAATGAATGTAAATTAAACATATTTATTACAATTAAAATTTAGTTGCCTTTTTTTTAATTAACTATATCCATTAACTAATTAATTCACAATTTCATAACAAAAGTTGTTATAACGTCGTATTTATACATTTGTTACATTTTCAAAAAATGTCACATTTTTATAAGTCAATTTTGAATATTACAAAACAAAATATATAGAATGAAATATTTAATGTATTTGAATTGTTATAAGATGTTAAGATATTTCAACAATATTTGCGTAATATAAAATATATAGGAAACACTTTGTTAAACAATTGATAAATTAACGAACTATAAAACTAATTAAAGTTTAAACAAACTTGACATATATAACTGTTAAGCAGATTTACAGAAATAATAATGTATTCAATAATTTGTATTTTATAATTAAATTTAATCTTATAATGATAACTTTTTGAAATAAAGAAGTTTGCTTGCTTTAAATATAAGATAACATTATATAAATGTATAATCTATAAAACGAAGAATAATAAAATTATTTTAATAACATAAATGAAGTTTGCGGTTGTAATATCATCGATGATGATGGAACTTGTTGCAGCATTATGCACTGCTGCGATGCAGACACATTCGGTTGCTGTACAGGTACAGCAACAAATTGAATTGCTGATGTTGAAACAGCGGTTGTGTTACTTGAAGATGCTGCGTTATTTCTGGTTGCAAGTGATGAAAGTGACGCAGCATTCTGCTGCTTTTTTCGCTGCCTATCCCGCTGGTTTTTTTCTTTTTTCCTCAAAATACGGCGATTGTGCTAGAAATTATTTTTAAAAGTTAACAAAATAGCTATACAATTATTAATTTATATAAAATATAATTAAAATAAATATACGAAAGAACATGCATTTTGAGATTATTTTTATAACGATATAGAAATAAAAACCTGATAATCATTTCGATAATTGTTTTTATATCCGTGCCGAATCTGTGAAGATAAACGTTGTTCATTATATAAGCGACGTTCATGACTAACAGAACGACTTTTTTGGCGTTGATCTCTATTTCGTTCACTATTTGGACGTCGAGAACGACTTTCTTGAGTATGATTCCGCTCCGTGTATTGTTTACTGCCTACATCATGCCGCTGCTCTCGCTTTTCATCTCCACGCTGTTCACGTTTTTCATTTCGCCGAATCTCATTTTTTCCATTTTTATCATCTCGTCGTTTTTCATGTTTTTTGTCTTGTCGCTTTTCACGCTTTTCTTCTCTCTGTTCTCGCTTTCCATCTCGTTGTTCTCGCCTTCCATCTCGCTGTTGCCGTTTTCCATCTCGCTGTTCTCCCTTTCCTACTTGCTGCTCTCGCTTTCCATCTTGCTTCTCATGGACTTTTTGAGACTGTTGTAAGATGATAGGTTCTTCTTGGTTCAGGTTTTGTTGTCCTAATTGTAACGGTAGTTGTTGCATCACATTAGCCATCACGTTTTGTACAAGTGTTTGATATTGATGAGGCGCTAATATCAATTGTTGCTGCGGTAAAGTTGGACTTTGAGTCTGATGTTCTAATAGCGGAAACTGAGATGTGCATGATTGTAATTGTTGTTGCGTATGTTGCGAATTTTGAAATATCTGCTGCCGGATTTGTTGGGCAGGTGCGTTGGATTGTGATACTGGAAAAGGTTGTGGCTCCTGCTGTGGAAATGTATTGTAAAACTGTCGCTGGTTTTCACGCAGAGTTGTGGTTGACATTGTCACCGGTGGTGGATATAGATAACCAGGTGCCTGAGATAGCGATTCTGAAGCTGGTGGCGGCAGCGAACGAGAAAACGCTGGTGGCGCTGGCGCAGAACCTGATAGAAGTAAAGTATGCGAAGATGCTGATGGCAGAGGTTCATTTGACGAAAATGGTGGAAATGGAGCACGCAAAAAACCTGATGGCACAGGAGCACGTGGACGCCCTGGTGGTAGAGGCAAACACGCAGAAGTTGATGGCACTGGAGCACGCGGAAATTCTGGTAGTGGAGGCAAGCACGAAGAACCTGATGGCAGTGGAGCACGCGGAGAACCTGTTCGCAAGGGAGTACTCGGTAAACCTGGTGGCGGGCGAGAACCTGGCAGCTGTGGAGCACGTGGAGAATCTGATGGCGGGTGAGAACCTGGTAGCAGTGGAGCACGTAGAGAACCTGGTGGTGAACGAGAACTTGGTAGCAGTGGAGCACGTGAAGAACCTGGTGGCGGTGGGGGAGGAGGAGAACCTGGTGGTGGTGGGGGCGGAGGAGAGCCGGGTGACGGAGACGGCACTTGCAAATTTGATGGCGGCGGTAAACGTGGTGGCGGTCGAGAACCTGGTAGCAGTGGAGCACGTGAAGATCCTGGTGGCAGTTGGGGAGGAGGAGAACCCGATGGTGGTGGGGGCGGAGGAGAGCCTGATGACGGCGGCACCAAATTTGATGGTGGCTGTGAAGTTGATGATATTGACTCCGATGAGGCTAGAGTTTGTTCACTTGTATTTGCCTGTGCCATTTCTGCCGATCTCCTGGTCACTGGACGAGATTGTGGTGCAGGTGGTGCAGCAGCAGCGGTCTAAGAAACGAATTTATTTTTATTTACTTTAAAAAATAATCAGCGAATATTAAATAACTATTAAACATAAGAAATATTATATATATATATATATATATATATATAGTAATTTAATACTATAAATAATATATATATAGTAATTTACTAAATACAATTTTATCGTCATATAAACATTAATACAAATTTATTCCAGATTCGAAAGGCAATTTAAAAAAGATGTTTTTATTATACGAATTAAGAATATTTAACTGCAATTTTCGTTATGAAAGTTGAAATTTGATTGTATTTCATGAAAAACATAAAAATGTTGTTAAAATAAGACTTATTAAAGTATATATTAAAATAATAGTTATTTACTAAAATCAACATTTATTTATATTTTTATT